>NW_006916857.1:11821-23023 GCF_000187405.1 Metarhizium acridum CQMa 102 | reverse complement strand
TAAAGGGCTGTGCCACGGCTAGTCATGTCAATCACTAGGCAATACAACGTTCAAAAAGGGGTGCATGTTAGTGATTATTATTCTGGGCTAGTAATTAATTGCTACGGCCCTGGATGACGGAGAGTAATCCACCGTAACCGTATACGATGCCTCAACACGAGTTGCCAGGGTACTAGCTAGAAAGGGTCTTAAAGAAAAGAAAAGAGCACACAAAAGGAAAGAACCTTCTCTTTGAATCCTTAAAGTAATCGCTCAACAGCATGTCTTCAATGACGGCATCGCGCATCCCCAATTGGGCTCACTATCGCTAGGGCGGCCAAACATTGCTGGCATCGGTGAGGGTGGAGACAAAGCCCTTCTAATTATATGGAAGTATTATGCGGGATTTTTACTGACTCTTTCCTAGAATTTAGCCAAATATGCAAAAAAATCGACCAAGGCGTCACTACAAGCATCACCACAAGCGGTACTACGAGGTCTCACCGCAAGTATTGTAACAAGGATCGGCTCAATAAAGGATGACTCACTAAGGGCTATCTATATATGACATGATATTTCACGAAATATATGGTGTAGCCATCTGCCTTCAATGTTCTAGTTCCAACGAACGGATCGATCATATCCCAGGGCAATGGAGCTACCACTACAGTATATCAAGGGTCTATGATGGCGGTTCAGGTTGGAAAAAGATATGCCAGGCATGCAAAGCCATGAGACAATAGAATGTACTAAGAAGGGACAGCAGTATATATTTGACTAATCAAATGTTAAACAGCAAGGAATTGAGCAATTGGTGCCAGTGTGACAAGGGCTCGTTAGAGGGCTTGAAGCAAAAGGGCTCAATTCAATGATAATCTTGTAGGATGTCAAAGGTCCTTGGTTCCTCCAAGCTAGAAGGCGAGGGGAGACCGTCTTATATACATGAAAGGAACGGCCCGTGCCTAGTGTGCCCCATAGTTCTCGTGATCTCCTTGTGTAACAAAGGGCTTCTAATCCTTGCTTGACCTAATCCGTGTGACATGCCGCCTCCTCACGCCTGAGGAACCGCCATCATGGGCGGCTGAGCCTGGTACGCCCCCGTGACAGTCTCGCGGCTCTTGACCTCGTTGTCCTGCTGCGTGAGCGCGCAGCATATGCACCAGTAACTCGTGCAGCAGTCGCCGCACAGGCTGCCCTCGATGTTGTACCGCTTCCGGATCTCCTCGCGCTTGAACATGTTGTACCTAAAAACGCGTGGCTGGTCAGAACCCCCCCATGCCTATCTATATTCACGTCGGGAAAGAAAACACGCACAAGCAGCCACAGCCGGTGATGAGGTGGATGGCACCAAAGGTGACGCACTCCTTGGTCTCGGCGTCGGGGTCGATTCGTCCGGATGTTTTACCAAAGACTGCGTGGAAAACTTGAGCATACAATCCAAGCGAGAAGGATGGAAAAAGACACACAAACTTACTGACACACGGGCAACACCAGGCCAAGAAACAGTTGCCGCACCCAGCCCAGCCGCAGAGCCCATTCTCCCAGTCGCCCTCGGGCCTCATGTTGTGCGCCATGGCTAACGTCTCGTTGCAAATCTCGGACCGTTCGATAGCGTGTGCTATATCAATTATTCAATTCGCAATTTTTCGGCGCCAGGGAAAAACAAACAAAAAGTAAAAAAACCAAAAGTTGTGCGAGAAAGTCTGCAGTGCAGGGCACGGGTTCATCGTCGCACGACATCTTTATATAGTCTCTCTTCCCAGTACCCCCATCTTTCCTTGATCCCTTGTTTCTTTAAAAAACTCCACCTCATTTCATTCATCTGGCATATTTCATGCAATCTCTCCGGCCATTTCCCCGTAGGGCTGAGCGGCCAGAGAAGGTCCCATCACGGCCGACGGGCAAAGGAGCCCACTACGACCATCATCTCGGCTCCGCCCTGAGATATGACTCGCGACTTGGCTCCATTTGCAGCATAGCCGTCGGCTTGGGCCAGACATGGAGGAATTTCGTAACCATGATCGGATGGCCAACGAATGCAGATCAGGATCGCCGACACGGACTTCCAAACGGCAAACTTCGTTCCTGCTCGGGTCAAAGATGCCGTTGTCCAAGCATGAAATCGACACGTTACTTCCACTTGAGCTCGTATGAAAGATGCTTAGCAACATCCTGGCTATTTCGCAAAGCGGGAAATGACCCTTGTCGCTGCTCAATAGCCGGACTACTTGAGTTGGGGACCTAGATGGTTGACAAGGGGCAGCCGTAGGTTAATTTTGCCGACTGGGATAGCATCCCGGGTCAATAACAAGCTGCTACTTTTACGCAGCAATGATTCGTCAAGGCAGAAATGCTCAGATTAAAATTTCCGGCCAAACTCCACGTGAAAAAATGATGCGGCATACTCCGTACATGTGACGCAGTATCTCTAGGCGCTTTACTCCGTACATGTTGCTGATTCCCCCCAAAAAGAAATAAAGGGAGAAAAAAATTGATTCTCAAATAACAATCTCCCGTTCTTTCCAACCACCTCTACCTTTCCATGCAAACAACACCGACACACACCCCAGCCAGACACATATTCCCGCGGCCCAAAATGTCGCCGAGTAGCAATGTTTGCCGTAACAAAACAAATCGTCGCCCGTGCCATCGGACGGTGGCGAGGACCCCTTGGCGCCCGCCTGGTAGATACCCGAGTAAATGAGCCCCCAAAAGGTCGACCCCAGAGCTGGCAACATGGCGATTATGCCAAAGTTGGTGGCAAAGTTCTCTACGCCCCAAATAATGGTGACAATCAGAGGCGACAAGCTAAAGACGGCACCATAGCCAGCTCCTACTAGACCAGAAACAACCCAGAAGCGGTCGGCATGATTCTGCACAACCCCGGAGGCGAGAAATATGAAGCCTACAGACATGAGCATTGCGAAGAAGAGGATGAACGTGACGCGAGAAATGGTGAGGCGTTGGAGCCGCGAAGACTGGTGGATGCTGTGGTGGGAGGAGGAGAGCTGGAGGTGTTGCGTCTCCGGGGCGGGAGCAAGCAAGTCGGTAAGGCTGCCGATGAGTAGTCGTGAAATGGTGCTGGTGACACCAAAGATGGAGACGTGTGTAGCGACCGAGGTCGTCTTGCCAAAGCCCTCAGTTTCGGGAGGCGTCAGGGTGCCGATGACGGTTCCAAGGTTGTTGATGAAGGCTTCCGCAGGACCAATCATGAGCAAAAAGCCCAGGGCGAATTGCCACATAGTACGGTCTGTGAGAAACTGAAGCGTCTCCACGTTGAGAACCCGATTCTTTTTCCACAGCGCGTCATCGTCCTTTGATGGGTCTAGCAAGGGGCCGGATTCTGCGTTTGCCTGGTTGCCCACGGAAGCGGCTGAGCCGTAGCCCGGCTGTGCCCGGCCGAGAAGCGTGCTGCCATTGAGCAGACCGCTCGATTCCAGTTCCTCGATGGCTTCTTCGATGAGGTCCTGCTCATCGACGACACGCAGCAAGAAGAAGCCGAGGAAGCCCATGACGGAGAGCAAAATGGCCAGGAAGAGGAAGAAGCGAAATACGTCAATATCGCCCCTGGACCCGTCGGGTTTCGTTTCGTACAAGAAGCGGCTCCCGAATTGGCTCAACCACATGCCGCTCAGGCCAAATCCTGCGATGGGCATGGCCAGAGCCAGCCCTCTGTATTTGCCCTTGCCAAAGTTCTTTGCGCATGTCGACACCGAAGCCATGTACATGCTGCAGGTCGCTGAGCCGACGCACACAAAGGCGAAGATCATGGCCGGGTACGACCATTCATTTCCCACGCCATGCGGCTTCCCGAGGACGTTGTAGTCGACATCGAGCTTTCGGTATATCGCGGCGGCAGTACCGTAGCCGGTTCCGAATAAGACGGCTGACAAGAGCGAGAGCGGTGCAACACCAACGCGGTCGCATACGTACCCCACGACGGAGATGGGGAGGTACATGGCCACGGAGCCTGCGATGGCGACGCCATTGACCTGGAACTGGGTGTACCGTAGGCGGGACTGGAATCGCGGGGCGTATAGCGAGAACACGACAATGGAGCCGGCACAGAGGGCAGCACAGGTGGCGAATATCAGGGAGGTGATGCGCACAACTTGTTTCTGGCAGAGTAGGCGGCGGCGCTGGGCCGACTCCTGGTCGAAGCTGTCGTCGTCGTCATAGGCGCTGATGGTTGATGACGCTTCGCTATCTATGACTCGGGCGATGGGGGTTGGGGCGGCGCGGTTGAGGGCATCGGAAGATGAGGACGTGAGCATCGTCATCGTCTCCGATAACACCGATGACGGCCGCCGTTGGAAACGTTCGCAGTAGAGTAAGGAGACTTTCAATGTTTCGTGTTTATGCCGTTGAGAAAAGGGGAGATGGAAAAACAGAGAGACACTGCACAGGGGATGTGCAAGCAATTAGGGTGACTGGATGTTGGACTGGGCTGCGATAACGGAAGCTCGAGATGGCACTGGTGGGGAGGCCACGGGGAGGCTGCATGACCTTGGAGAAGTGGCACCGAGTGGACCAGATTAGGTCACACTGGCAGCGGCTGAGCGCTTGGGTCAAGGAGCTTGAGGTGCCATGGAGGGAACGCGGGTGACTATCAAGGGGCCTGTTGATGATTGATGTGCTGGCCAGCAAATGTCACGTAATCGGAGTTGACTTGGTTTCATGGTAAAGCTGCCCCTCACCTCTACGGCTTCTTTGCCGAGTACAAGCCGCTTACGTAGGCATTGATCATTCCAAAGTCTTCCGTGGCGCCGACGGGAAAACGAAAAGCTAGACCGCGTCAATGCTCTGGGGCAGGAGTGTGATACTGGTTTGTCCTGTTATAGGTCTGCCAGCTGCACTACCAAACGTGGAGAACTCTCCTGGTACTCGTGCCCGCCCCACTATTTTAGGCGTCTCGTTTCACTCACCACCTAAAGGTGGTGCTAGACAGCAAGACGAGCCACTTACTAAGACAGGCTACCTCATATAAAATATATATATAATAAATAAAATAAAATTAAATAAAATATTTATAATTGTGCGGCAATGGACAGAACGAGAAAGACAAAGATGATGTACACGGCGGATACCCGCGACTTGGAGAAGAAGGCCGAGGCGAAAGCCGTCGAGCTGTCGACCGCAAAGCCGAGTAGTATCTGCCAACCGATGAGTGTGCTGGCGCTCGAGCTTGGGAACGCCAGGCGCTGATACAATGCTCCCATTGCAACGTAGCACGGCATGGCAGCCAGGTCGAGCGTCAGCAACCAGCTCAAGACGCGGGATAGTCTCCTTCACGGCTCCCTTGTGAGAGGGGCATATTTTGATATATGTACCAACGGGACGCGGCCTGCAGCAACTCGCCACGGCATTGAAATCTTCGTATCCCATGTAAAATCTAGGGATACGATGAAATCTGCGCTTGGTGGCCAAAGATTTCATGTACGCGGCCGATCCGCCTGTGGGGTGAATGCGATTATCGTCAGACCCCCATTGATCCAACAACAACCGCCAATATGGTCCAAGCCTAAGGCTGGAGGATCGTACCGACTTGCGTTTGGAACTACATACATTGACTCGGCTGGATGCAACCTCAAGGCGCCTTCGATGCCCTCGGAGATGGGCCGACGCGGCCAAGGGACAGCGGCTTGGCAGGGGAAAAGGTGACTCTTCCAGTTCGGGCAGGAATGCTTCTACAATATTGAACGGCATTGGCCGAGCTCGAGACGGCACAGGGTCGTATCAATCAGTTGCTCGCCGTGTTACGTACTTGACGACGCAACCCGCTTGGGTACTGGGTACTGGGTACTGGGTCCTGGGTCCCTACCTACAGTGGGTACAGGTAATTCCGAGTTTAGCCCTATTTTACACCAAAACTCTTACTTTTTAAGTGCTTATAATTATATTATATTTTATTATATTAAATAAAAGAAAATATCTTTATATTTAAAATTACTTAAAGATTATATATATACTATTTTTTTATATTAATCTTTATTATTTAATATAATATAAAGCTTTAAACTTAATAAAAGTACTTTTACTAAGAAATTTATTAGTAAAAGTACTTCTAATATTTTTAAAGCTTTATAAGTAAGTAAATAAAATAATAAAAAATAAATAGAAACTATTTATATAAATTTTAAGTGATAAATAATTCATTATGAATAATTTATTTAAATTTTAAAAACCTTTTTAAGTATATTATTAAGCTTAATAATTAATAATAAAATATATGAGTTTTAGTGTAAAATGGGGCTTTGCTCGAAATTACCTACGACCCACTGTACAGGTCCCACCCGGCTGGTCCAACGTCCGCAAGTCACGTGCAATCAAGCAATTGGCACTTGACACTTCATGTTCGCCATATTCCGGGACACACAAGGAGATGCGCAGCTAAGCACCTCCCTAAAATGGCCCGACGGGCACCAAAGCGGGACCCATTCCGGGCGCTGTACCCTCAAATGCTCGTCAGTCTCGATGCTGACATCTGTGGGGTTCATGTTGGCAAGGCAGCGAAGACTACAATTATGTAGCTGCGGGGATGAGCACCCAATTAAAAGCTTAATTTTACATGGTACCTGAATCCCTGAACATTTTATATGATAATATAAGTACCCATAAAAATCTAGGTTACAAAACGCTATATCATAAACGCTATAATCTTCGCTATTTTTAATGTCACTTGACGTCACCAGCTGCTACCCGGGGCCCTGTGGATACTGAATTGACATATTAATAAGTGAATCGCCCCGCAAACGGCTCAAAATAAGTTGGCGGTATAGGATCAGTCAGCCTTGAGGTCCCTCCAGGCTCCTTGGACCATTCATAACCGGCAACCTCGTCTCCTCGGTAAATGACCACACCAAGATACCCTGCGACGTGACGTGTATCTGAAAGTCTTCGTCGCCCAATATCCAGCAATGCTCCGACACTGGCACGCACTTATCCAATTCCTTCAGAAACAAGACGACATCATCCGCCGCCACCTTATCAGGGTCTGGTCGTCGATCTGCAGAGTCCAAATGCACCAACCGAGGGATGGAAGCGTGCTCCTGTGACCATGTCGTCAGCAGCTCCTCCTGATCGCATGGGCCAAATAGCGACGGCTCATAGTGTAACTGCAACCGGTTGATGATGCCATTTCCACCGCTTTCCACAAACTTGCGCTGTATGAATGACTCCTTGTAGACGTTGAATGCTGTAGTCGCGAGTTCTACGATTTGTACAGGGTCAATTCCCAAATCGCTGGCCGTAAGTACTGTGCCGAGATTGTATAGCCCATTGGGGCCCATTTTCGAACATGGCAGTGTGACCTGGAAGGGAAATTGTATGGAGTCGTGGTCGTCGTAAGTGTTGCTTAGCGAGTCTTCCTGGACGAGTTCCTGCCATCTTTTGGTTGGTTGACCACCTTCGTAGCGAACCACAGACATCAAAAAGCGGCGTTTCTGAGATTGTCCAATTCCGCCGGAATCTAGGTGGCAGTGTTGGCGTCAAAGTGCAGAAAGACAAAGTTTGGGGGAAGGCGGGCCGACTTACCCAGTTTTGACCCAAACATAGACGCCACATATAACGTGTCTAGTTTCTCGGGGTGCAATATCACACCAGGGCGTGACCTCGGGCCTTCATAGTCCTCGGGCGGCCGATTCATCTCCCCAGATACGTCGATCTCGGTAGCCCCGCCCTTCCAGGACCAAGCTACCACCAAATGTTGTCTTGTGACGAATGCTACTCGCTCGCCTTGGACAAAACATCTAGCAAAAGGGCCAGGTAGCGTAACACGCCTCCAGTCTTTCAGATCGGTGTGCCATATTTGCCTAGACGAAGTTAGTAGACCGGCACAATAGGTGGGCTGTCTCGCGCTCACATCGTATTGTAGTTGGATCCAGCGCCACCTCGCTTCGCAACAAACACGAGAAGCTCACGCGACATTCCCTGAATCATCAAGTTTTGGCCCCGAAGATGCATTTCTGTCAAGCTACAGTCGTGGCGTTCACATGTGCGCAAATCGTCCACGACAATCTTGAGATCGTTTGCCTGCCATGCCAGGCGGCCCCTGTCGTAGAAAGCACCCGGTCCCTCTGACATAAAAGATAAGCGACAACGATTCAAAGGCTCTTCTGCTTCTTCTCCGGGCCTTTTGAACACCGGACAGTGTCGCTCTCTCCAGAGGATGAAGGATGAGCGGCTTGGCCGGGCGTGCCGTCTTCGAAGGGCCTTTGCCATGGACGCCTGGACAAGTTTCTGTGGTGATTGAGGGTTGCCGAGCTGTTTATGCTTCTCTATGAGGCCGGGGAAGAAGAAATGACTCAGTGCTGTGATGACGGCTCCTTGGGTCCACGACGAGTACCAGTCGCGACTCACCAGCCGGCAGTTCGCAATGTCGTCTAGCGTGAGCTGTATGACGATCAAGGAGAGTATCTCGGCGGGCAGATCTGGTAGTCCAGCCAGACCAGTAACGGGGATGCCGCCGCTGCGAAACTTGCCGCGAAGATACAGGAGATCCCAGGGGGAGAGTGTGGCCAGAAAAGCATCGACATTGGAGCGGCCGACGGCTGGCGAAGGTCCTTTACCGGCCGAGTCCAGCCGGGCGCGTAAAAGTCGAGATTAAGGTCTAGTTTTCCGCTCAGACCCAAATAGCAAATCTGCGACAGCGTCTGCGACTCTATGGTGACGTGTATGGAATGTGTGAGGATGAAGATGGGGTGGCGCTGAGGATGTCAAAATGGCACCTGGGGCGTGGCCACGCCACAACTTATTCATTTTGTGTGCGTGTGTGTTTACCCCTCTATTTTGTGTGACTGACCAAACAAAAATATATCAGCATAAAACAACATTAATTTTTCTATCAAACAAATCTTGCGCAATGGGTTGCGGAAGTTCGAAGTAGCAAAATGACCAGAACAACGCATACGCCGCATCCAAGCCTAAACACCGCTCGAACCCCACCAGATTTATCAATCTGCACCACAGGATAATATTTATTTGATAGCCTATTTAATTAATAGATATATCTAAGCAGAGTTCATCAAAATATCTGTATCAAAACTAGCTGACTCATAAAGGCGCGACCATACAGATAGGATAGCTTCTACGGAGTTACGGGGTACTGAATTACCCTGTAATAACTTATCGGGTCTGGTGTCTAAGCCACAGGATAAACTCTCCCCATTTGGGACTTCTCATTCCCGCTTCAGCACGCAGCCTGCATTCATATGATGGCATCTTGCACATGTTCGGCCAGTCCCTGATAGGCGGCTAATGGCTGGCCGAATGGCTTCCACTCGCAAAACGAGCTTCCTCTGCATTGAAATACGATATGCTCTCCGCTAATCGTGAGCCACGGGCAGATTCTCTGGCGCCTATGAAGGCCGCTGACCGCAGACGTGGCCGCCCTCTTGACAATTTATTCTTCCCACCCTATCTTCGTCGCTTATGGCGAGTGGACAAAATGGAAAAAGGGGAATTGCAGACCATCTCTAGCAAGGCCATGTTATTCCAAAGAAGCCGAGGACAGGTTGTCGTGGTGTCTCCAACTTCTCGCCTTGCTTTTGGGATGATTTGACAAAGATCCACCTCTCTCGTGCCTTGCGAGAACTCGATCGACGGAACAATCGACCAGGGCATCATCCTCCAAAAGGTATGGAATTCGTTGGCGTATCATCTGGAGATATTGCTGCATTTGCAAGACACGGCGGGCCAGATCTTGGCCATCTTGGAACGGTAAGATTGACAATAACCGTTGAGATTCTGGTGTCATATAGACTCATCCTGCCATAGCAGCCAGAACCCTCTGTTGTTCCCTACCCTATAACATGACTTCTATCCTCCGTCTCGTCGCAAAGTCAGTGACCACAGTCGTGCGACAAGCCTTTCTTCAGCAACTAGGCGGTCATCCGCATACGACGACAACCTTGAACAACATCTTATCGATGACAATATTTACCAAGACGAATATGAACTTCAAGACGGCCCGTCAACCCCAGAGCCTTCTGATATGGATAGTATTAGACAACATCTGTCAGCCGCTAGAGCCTCTTTATCACCATCGCGCGTTTCAGACGCTACATTTGGTGACTTTAAACGGAAGAATAAGACTGATTCTAAAGGCTCGGTAATACGCAATATGATTCCACTCATTGCTGGCAGCGCTGATATGCTAAATGAAGGCCATCTCACGATTCTCATTTGGGCCATCTACAATGTCAACCATTGCTGTTGCCGAGAAGATTTGGAAAATTCATCTAATATGGATGATTTGATACAAGACCACGATGTATGACCCCGGACTACCTAGCCTCTCCCCGTACCCTCCGAAGTGAAGCCAACCAACTCTGCTCACGACAATATCAGCAGTCACAGCGCGCCCGCACAGCTTCGATGTCTGACTGCGAAATCCATACGCTACCATTTACTCTTGTCACGGAGTCTTAGATCCCCATGACCCCCGCAAATGTTCGGCCCAACATTGGCAAAGCTGGAATTGAACTGAACCACTAGTTTCGTACTCGAGTCATCCCGAATGCCGGGTGTGGATTTACTGGCGAGCTGTGGAATCTTTATTTCCTTACTGCTTCACAGAATGAACCCCCCATTTGGCACAGGTGCAATTTCGTTGCGGCAGTCTTACGTTGGAACACGACCTATCGTAGGAGCAATGCCCGTGTTACACAAATCAAGAATATAAGGCCTGTTGACATTGGACTCTGCTTGTAGCAACCCTGTCTATTCACGCACCATTAACTCTCCAACTACAGCTGAGAGTCTGCGGGAGCACTCAACTCTTTCCAGGTAAGTAAATTAAATAATTAAGCGGTTCATAATAGCTGAAAGCACCAGAGGTTTCCATTTTACATACATCAAGGGCCAATACCAGCCACTCGGTGAGGCTTGCTCCAAGATGAGGCTTAAGCGGAGCAAGTAAAATTTAATTACTAATTAGATTTGATTGATTAAAAAAATAATCAAAACTAAATTACAGGTCAAAACTTATCAAAGATTCCGAATGCGAACTACTCTCTGGCCGGCTGTTAGGACTCCAGCTGCGTAATAGCGGGCACGAGAGGATAGTTTGGGATGAGTCGCGCAGATCCTCCAGCATCGCGAGACTTTGGCAGCCAAATGGTCAAAAAAAGACCGGAGCGGTCAAACAAGGACTTGGAAACAAAATCCTTTGGCAACAACTGCTCCAAACCCGGCTTTGCCGCCACGGCGGGGACACCTTTCCCT
>NW_006916857.1:0-10660 GCF_000187405.1 Metarhizium acridum CQMa 102 | reverse complement strand
AATCAAGCAATTGGCACTTGACACTTCATGTTCGCCATATTCCGGGACACACAAGGAGATGCGCAGCTAAGCACCTCCCTAAAATGGCCCGACGGGCACCAAAGCGGGACCCATTCCGGGCGCTGTACCCTCAAATGCTCGTCAGTCTCGATGCTGACATCTGTGGGGTTCATGTTGGCAAGGCAGCGAAGACTACAATTATGTAGCTGCGGGGATGAGCACCCAATTAAAAGCTTAATTTTACATGGTACCTGAATCCCTGAACATTTTATATGATAATATAAGTACCCATAAAAATCTAGGTTACAAAACGCTATATCATAAACGCTATAATCTTCGCTATTTTTAATGTCACTTGACGTCACCAGCTGCTACCCGGGGCCCTGTGGATACTGAATTGACATATTAATAAGTGAATCGCCCCGCAAACGGCTCAAAATAAGTTGGCGGTATAGGATCAGTCAGCCTTGAGGTCCCTCCAGGCTCCTTGGACCATTCATAACCGGCAACCTCGTCTCCTCGGTAAATGACCACACCAAGATACCCTGCGACGTGACGTGTATCTGAAAGTCTTCGTCGCCCAATATCCAGCAATGCTCCGACACTGGCACGCACTTATCCAATTCCTTCAGAAACAAGACGACATCATCCGCCGCCACCTTATCAGGGTCTGGTCGTCGATCTGCAGAGTCCAAATGCACCAACCGAGGGATGGAAGCGTGCTCCTGTGACCATGTCGTCAGCAGCTCCTCCTGATCGCATGGGCCAAATAGCGACGGCTCATAGTGTAACTGCAACCGGTTGATGATGCCATTTCCACCGCTTTCCACAAACTTGCGCTGTATGAATGACTCCTTGTAGACGTTGAATGCTGTAGTCGCGAGTTCTACGATTTGTACAGGGTCAATTCCCAAATCGCTGGCCGTAAGTACTGTGCCGAGATTGTATAGCCCATTGGGGCCCATTTTCGAACATGGCAGTGTGACCTGGAAGGGAAATTGTATGGAGTCGTGGTCGTCGTAAGTGTTGCTTAGCGAGTCTTCCTGGACGAGTTCCTGCCATCTTTTGGTTGGTTGACCACCTTCGTAGCGAACCACAGACATCAAAAAGCGGCGTTTCTGAGATTGTCCAATTCCGCCGGAATCTAGGTGGCAGTGTTGGCGTCAAAGTGCAGAAAGACAAAGTTTGGGGGAAGGCGGGCCGACTTACCCAGTTTTGACCCAAACATAGACGCCACATATAACGTGTCTAGTTTCTCGGGGTGCAATATCACACCAGGGCGTGACCTCGGGCCTTCATAGTCCTCGGGCGGCCGATTCATCTCCCCAGATACGTCGATCTCGGTAGCCCCGCCCTTCCAGGACCAAGCTACCACCAAATGTTGTCTTGTGACGAATGCTACTCGCTCGCCTTGGACAAAACATCTAGCAAAAGGGCCAGGTAGCGTAACACGCCTCCAGTCTTTCAGATCGGTGTGCCATATTTGCCTAGACGAAGTTAGTAGACCGGCACAATAGGTGGGCTGTCTCGCGCTCACATCGTATTGTAGTTGGATCCAGCGCCACCTCGCTTCGCAACAAACACGAGAAGCTCACGCGACATTCCCTGAATCATCAAGTTTTGGCCCCGAAGATGCATTTCTGTCAAGCTACAGTCGTGGCGTTCACATGTGCGCAAATCGTCCACGACAATCTTGAGATCGTTTGCCTGCCATGCCAGGCGGCCCCTGTCGTAGAAAGCACCCGGTCCCTCTGACATAAAAGATAAGCGACAACGATTCAAAGGCTCTTCTGCTTCTTCTCCGGGCCTTTTGAACACCGGACAGTGTCGCTCTCTCCAGAGGATGAAGGATGAGCGGCTTGGCCGGGCGTGCCGTCTTCGAAGGGCCTTTGCCATGGACGCCTGGACAAGTTTCTGTGGTGATTGAGGGTTGCCGAGCTGTTTATGCTTCTCTATGAGGCCGGGGAAGAAGAAATGACTCAGTGCTGTGATGACGGCTCCTTGGGTCCACGACGAGTACCAGTCGCGACTCACCAGCCGGCAGTTCGCAATGTCGTCTAGCGTGAGCTGTATGACGATCAAGGAGAGTATCTCGGCGGGCAGATCTGGTAGTCCAGCCAGACCAGTAACGGGGATGCCGCCGCTGCGAAACTTGCCGCGAAGATACAGGAGATCCCAGGGGGAGAGTGTGGCCAGAAAAGCATCGACATTGGAGCGGCCGACGGCTGGCGAAGGTCCTTTACCGGCCGAGTCCATCCGGGCGCGTAAAAGTCGAGATTAAGGTCTAGTTTTCCGCTCAGACCCAAATAGCAAATCTGCGACAGCGTCTGCGACTCTATGGTGACGTGTATGGAATGTGTGAGGATGAAGATGGGGTGGCGCTGAGGATGTCAAAATGGCACCTGGGGCGTGGCCACGCCACAACTTATTCATTTTGTGTGCGTGTGTGTTTACCCCTCTATTTTGTGTGACTGACCAAACAAAAATATATCAGCATAAAACAACATTAATTTTTCTATCAAACAAATCTTGCGCAATGGGTTGCGGAAGTTCGAAGTAGCAAAATGACCAGAACAACGCATACGCCGCATCCAAGCCTAAACACCGCTCGAACCCCACCAGATTTATCAATCTGCACCACAGGATAATATTTATTTGATAGCCTATTTAATTAATAGATATATCTAAGCAGAGTTCATCAAAATATCTGTATCAAAACTAGCTGACTCATAAAGGCGCGACCATACAGATAGGATAGCTTCTACGGAGTTACGGGGTACTGAATTACCCTGTAATAACTTATCGGGTCTGGTGTCTAAGCCACAGGATAAACTCTCCCCATTTGGGACTTCTCATTCCCGCTTCAGCACGCAGCCTGCATTCATATGATGGCATCTTGCACATGTTCGGCCAGTCCCTGATAGGCGGCTAATGGCTGGCCGAATGGCTTCCACTCGCAAAACGAGCTTCCTCTGCATTGAAATACGATATGCTCTCCGCTAATCGTGAGCCACGGGCAGATTCTCTGGCGCCTATGAAGGCCGCTGACCGCAGACGTGGCCGCCCTCTTGACAATTTATTCTTCCCACCCTATCTTCGTCGCTTATGGCGAGTGGACAAAATGGAAAAAGGGGAATTGCAGACCATCTCTAGCAAGGCCATGTTATTCCAAAGAAGCCGAGGACAGGTTGTCGTGGTGTCTCCAACTTCTCGCCTTGCTTTTGGGATGATTTGACAAAGATCCACCTCTCTCGTGCCTTGCGAGAACTCGATCGACGGAACAATCGACCAGGGCATCATCCTCCAAAAGGTATGGAATTCGTTGGCGTATCATCTGGAGATATTGCTGCATTTGCAAGACACGGCGGGCCAGATCTTGGCCATCTTGGAACGGTAAGATTGACAATAACCGTTGAGATTCTGGTGTCATATAGACTCATCCTGCCATAGCAGCCAGAACCCTCTGTTGTTCCCTACCCTATAACATGACTTCTATCCTCCGTCTCGTCGCAAAGTCAGTGACCACAGTCGTGCGACAAGCCTTTCTTCAGCAACTAGGCGGTCATCCGCATACGACGACAACCTTGAACAACATCTTATCGATGACAATATTTACCAAGACGAATATGAACTTCAAGACGGCCCGTCAACCCCAGAGCCTTCTGATATGGATAGTATTAGACAACATCTGTCAGCCGCTAGAGCCTCTTTATCACCATCGCGCGTTTCAGACGCTACATTTGGTGACTTTAAACGGAAGAATAAGACTGATTCTAAAGGCTCGGTAATACGCAATATGATTCCACTCATTGCTGGCAGCGCTGATATGCTAAATGAAGGCCATCTCACGATTCTCATTTGGGCCATCTACAATGTCAACCATTGCTGTTGCCGAGAAGATTTGGAAAATTCATCTAATATGGATGATTTGATACAAGACCACGATGTATGACCCCGGACTACCTAGCCTCTCCCCGTACCCTCCGAAGTGAAGCCAACCAACTCTGCTCACGACAATATCAGCAGTCACAGCGCGCCCGCACAGCTTCGATGTCTGACTGCGAAATCCATACGCTACCATTTACTCTTGTCACGGAGTCTTAGATCCCCATGACCCCCGCAAATGTTCGGCCCAACATTGGCAAAGCTGGAATTGAACTGAACCACTAGTTTCGTACTCGAGTCATCCCGAATGCCGGGTGTGGATTTACTGGCGAGCTGTGGAATCTTTATTTCCTTACTGCTTCACAGAATGAACCCCCCATTTGGCACAGGTGCAATTTCGTTGCGGCAGTCTTACGTTGGAACACGACCTATCGTAGGAGCAATGCCCGTGTTACACAAATCAAGAATATAAGGCCTGTTGACATTGGACTCTGCTTGTAGCAACCCTGTCTATTCACGCACCATTAACTCTCCAACTACAGCTGAGAGTCTGCGGGAGCACTCAACTCTTTCCAGGTAAGTAAATTAAATAATTAAGCGGTTCATAATAGCTGAAAGCACCAGAGGTTTCCATTTTACATACATCAAGGGCCAATACCAGCCACTCGGTGAGGCTTGCTCCAAGATGAGGCTTAAGCGGAGCAAGTAAAATTTAATTACTAATTAGATTTGATTGATTAAAAAAATAATCAAAACTAAATTACAGGTCAAAACTTATCAAAGATTCCGAATGCGAACTACTCTCTGGCCGGCTGTTAGGACTCCAGCTGCGTAATAGCGGGCACGAGAGGATAGTTTGGGATGAGTCGCGCAGATCCTCCAGCATCGCGAGACTTTGGCAGCCAAATGGTCAAAAAAAGACCGGAGCGGTCAAACAAGGACTTGGAAACAAAATCCTTTGGCAACAACTGCTCCAAACCCGGCTTGGCCGCCACGGCGGCGACACTTTTCCTTGCCGAAGACTCGTCATTTCCCCTTTCTTTCCTAAAAGCCAGCTGAATGCCGAACATTTTATCTTCAGCATTATAAAACAGCCAAAAGGCCGCAGCATTCTGTGCCTCAGCCGCGTCCTTCAACTTCTGACAATGCTCGCGCAAAGTTGTTTCCGCATCCGCAGCGTCGTAGGACCAGTATTGTAGGCGACCAACGGCGTGCTCCTCGATCGGAACAAAGCTATGCGCGCCGATTACTTTCCAAACCCGACAGCTCGGCTCCTCAAATAGCGGCCGCTCGAGAAATTTGGTCTTGGGCTCATCGCCGACCTCGTAGTCCTCACGCAGCCAGCGGGCGTATTCCTTGGCGTTCTCCCAGGTATCGAATAGATAAGAGCCGCCGGTGAATTGCTTGGCGGTGATTTCATCGTAGCGGAATGGCAAGTACTTCATGTACATTCCCGGGCGCTTGTCCATGGCCAGACTGTCTTTGTACTGGGAATCAATGCATGCCTGGAGAGGAATACCAGGAACGCCGACGGTGAACTCGATGGTCACTGCGCCTTGAGCTGGAATCTCTCCAGTCTCGTAGCCGATGACTTTTCCATCTGAAACGTCTGGGTGAGATGTTAGAAGGCTGCATTTGGGTATGCCAGCATGGACGAAGACGGACTCATCTTGTTGCGAGAATGAAGCTGGAATCAAGGCAGGTGTAAATTCCCCCAAAACTGACAAGTCTGAATGGCTGATGGCCGCCCTGGGAATGTCCGACTTATATTCCACGAAATACATGCATGGCAAATCCATCATGTGATGATGGTCGTCGAGTGGCGGTTCCGGCTCCAAGCCCCGGAGCAGCTGAAGTGTCCCTCGCATCAGCCTCGATAGAAGCCTTGTGGCCACCACCAATTAGACCGGGCCTAGATTCCAGTTGGTCGCGCTTTGTAACTCTTGTTGAATAAACCCGTGTATGCTGGTGCTGGCGTTGAGGAATGCTTAATGAACATGCGGCGGTCACTGAGCTTCCCTTCTGGCAGCTCTCATGACATCGACTAGGCGCGTCGAATCCGCGACATGGCAAGACTGATACGATTGCAATCCTAGGTTCTAAATCCGACCGCCTCTGTCATGGGATTCCCCGTCTTTCGATAATGCAGCCCGTTGCTTGGCATCGCGGCTTACGTCTTCCGCCCAACGCTCGAGTAAGTAAATGTTCTTGGTGACGAGTGCTCATTATTGAGGTGGCATCTATTACGCATGTTTCTGAATGAAACCAACGTCGTACTCTTCTACTAATAAAAAAAGACTCCCAGGGTATAAATGAGGCAAGGTATTACACGGCAGTCCTTTATTTACAACGGGATAGTGTATTCTAAGCTTCCTTCTTTTTTTTATAGCGTCGCCACACTTTCGTGATTTTACCAGCCGGGCCTGTTATTGTCGTCTATACAAAAAATTTACACTTGGTAGGGTTAATACATGCGGTCGCTCAGTTGCCCGGCTGTCTTGGAACCTAGAGCTGGTTGCTGGCAAACGCCCAACGGCTACCCGCGCTCGATTAGCACCTCGCCCTAGCCTACAGAGATCTTTCCTTGCGCGCAAGTCTAACAAGTAAATTATATAAGCGTAGATCTCTTAAGGCGTTGTCTTGGTGAAAACTAGCTTCAATAACTCTTCCACGAGAACCGTCTACTATCCTAAGCCGCTCCCGCACTATTCTGCTCGGCCTGGGCCGTTCAGCCTGTAGAATTTGATCCCCTGGAAAACGACGCGTGTCTCGTACAGTCAATTGATGCGGCAACGTACGACTCCCTACAGTGCATGGTGGTACGCTGACCCATCGAGTCATGATGCTTGGATTTCGCATCCCCAACGTCAATTGATGCGGGGCATGGACTGCTCCTGTAAGAAGAAGAACTCGACGTCGCTCTAGGCTCTCCGCGGACAGGTGACGGTATTGTTCCGGGGTACGACGCGTCCCTGTACATGATGAGTGTATCAAACTCTATGTGATGAGGTCAAGTGCATGTTGACTGCCTCCATTTGCCGCAATCTGTCTGATTGCTCCGTGGTAACTAGTATAGCAACGCGTCGGGTCTCGAGATGGGAGGCCATGGTGGAGGTCGTGGCTCGCCGGTGGACTCTAGTTTTCACTCTTGACCGCTCCCACATTGGACGAGAATTTCAGCCGCGCAAGGCGGCCAGTGGCGTGGTGATGGCGAATGCGCCGCTGTGGCGTCTTGATTTGTCAACATCAGCCTTTGGACGATGAATCCATCGACTTGCGTTCTGAGCTTGGCAGGCATGTGGCGTCGAGAGCCTTCAAATCGGTGGAGTCGATGCTCTCCGCCTCGCTCGATGTCAAGGTCAGGTTCGTGATGGGGTTTGGAGTCGGCGGGCCACGGCCAAGCCAGCTCGGGCCTTTTCCACCGCCACCGCCCACCGTCCGAACGCCAGTTGGTACTTTTTCCATCTTCTGGGAGCCCAGCGACAGTATCGAGCCAAAGACTGGCGCGAGCCAATGCACCAAGCGCGGAAACACGATGGGGAGGTTGGTCGTGACAACCGCGACGAAGACTTCTCGAGCAGCCCACAGACATGCAAGCCGCGCGCCGCGGCTGGGGGGATGCTACAACACAACACACTGGTCAATGGACTCCAAGAGCTTGACGGTCTGGGGGAAAGAGGAAGGGGGGACCTACGTTGAAAACCAGGCTGGAACGAAGAATGGCGCAGAGGGCAACGAGCAAGCCTCCGCTGAATAGCACCATGAGCCCTACTTTCTTGAGGGTTCTCATGGACGATTGCCAAAGCAAGGGGACCGGTATGGAGATGAGATAGAAGTCGGTAAGTACATTGAGCGACAGGTTGACCCAGACGATGTGGCGGGACACGGTAGGCTGACAGATATCTAGTAGTACAATAGTCAACACGCTGCGGCTAAACCATTGCAAACACGACCAACTTACTGCCGGGATCTGGTTCAATCTGCCAATACTTGTTGAAGGGTCGGCAGGCGAGGAAGAGGTTTGCCAGCACGGCGACCCAGCTGGCAACAAGCAGGCCAAAGCCAATATAAACGCGCACGACGTAGTGCCGCCCAAGATCTCTCTGCTGCATGTGTCAGCTCACAGATGGCAAAACAAGACGCTCGTATAGAACTATGCCTCTACGCACCGTCAACCGAAGGTACAAGACCAACAGCGACGCTTTCAGCGTCCAGAGACACGCCAAATAGCTCAGCCAGCCGCCAATCTGCAACTTGGAGCCAATCACCCTATTTTCAGAGTCAGAAACTGCTCGTTCGTCTTGGCTACTCTTTGCAAAGAACGCACCGTTGTTGAAACTCGAGACTGTCGGGTAGAATTGCCGCTCGCTCGTCGTCCGTCAGGCCGGCGTTTGTATGCCCCCCCGCGATGCCGCCGAGACACGATGAAAGCGTCGTCATGACGGCGTAGAAGACCTGGAATGCGTTAACCCATGTGCCGTGTGCCCCGAATTGCGGAATGGCCAAACCGTACCACTGCCACCACGACCAAGTAGTCGTCTCCTCGGAGGCCTTTCCAACCCACGGCCGTAGCCCGGGCGCACAGCCGGATTATCGTCACCACGATACCAATCGCACAGAGTGTGTATTCCTCAATGCCTACGGCCTTGTTCGCCGCCTGCTGCGCCGGGCTCGGCTGGGAAGGAGTGATGGGCGACATGTTTTCCGGACGTCCGGTCGAGCATCCAATCATGGGTGATGAGAGCACGAGCTGAACAATACAGAGCGCATAGATCGAGCCCAGACGATATAGCCAGCTATCGGTCGGTTTCTAGGTCGCCCAGGATCTCCAAGGAGCATCGATGTTGGTTTTGCGGCCTCCTGGGGCGGCGACGGGTTATTGAACGGAGCACCTGACTGAGCGCGATGGCCTCTTCCTCGGCTTGAGGCAATGATCGACACCGTGCTGCAGATTTGACACGTTTTCTTCATGCGGGAACGACTAATTCAGACGCTAGCCGTTTGAGAGATATTTCTCAGGCCACCATCTCCACCGTGGCATGGATTGCGCCGCCTGGACATTGGACATGCTCGACACTAAACACAGCCAAGAAACTACCTGTGGCCGCCATGTTGTAACCACGACGCCGCTTGCTGGCCGGGAGTCACATAGTCCGTGGCAGAATACATTTGTCCACCAAGGAGTACTGGTGTACTGGTGGTATCTTCTTGTATAGAGCGCGATAGCCAACTACCTTGGCGCGCCAAGGGGTGTTTTAGTGACCATCACCAGCCCATCCGCTATGATAAGACAGCTAGTCAGAATTTTTCACTGGATACGTCAGACTTCTGGTAGCTGGTGATGAATTTAAGACCTGTCTTGTGATAGTTGTGCTGTCGCCAGAGCCAGGGGCCACGCGCGTAGGTACCTGATCTGGTTAAATGCTCCCCCCCTCCCACTGCAGCACGTGTTGGCAGCTTACGCAAAGAAATAGAGTTTTCTAAAGTTCTGATAAAACTTGGCACCGGACGACTAATCGGCCCTGTAGCTGGGTTCGTTCGTCTCCCTTGCGCCACACCACACGTTGCACGTCTGCGGTGGCGTTTTAGCTGCGCTTCCCAAAGGTAAAACATCTCCATATTTACTCGTTCAAAGAGAAAAGCCTTGTTTGTGGCTGGCTCTGAATTCTCATGTTGATCGCGGCTACATGGCGCGGTTGGTGTCACACGGTTACACGAGGGCTACAATCACGGGATTAGGGCACAACACTGACCGACTTCTTGTATTTACAGAGCTTTTAGCCCGTCCGGGCCTCGAGAAAACAAAGGACCCTTGATACCAAAGACTGTTATTAGCTGAATTGAGCTGTTTCTCGAAGCTCTCACTGAGCCCTTGTCACAGTTGGCCTAGTACGCAGTAAACGCCTTCCTTCCGGCAAGGTCATTTACACTATATCTATCGGCACATGTATATATCCAGCGGTTACTCTGTCTCGAGAATGCGCTTCCACTACGAGCGTATCCTTCAGGTAGCTTTCAAAATGCCCAGTTGAGGGAGCAGCCAAGCTCTGCGATGAGCCTCTCTCCGGCCTCGAATGCTCCGTCCATCTATCATTTCAAAATAAAAGAGAATATGACTATCTCCTAGAAAGAGTTCTCGTTCGTTACCTACCTAGAGAATAGCGTAGCAGGGGAATACCTGAAACTCTTCCAGCGGAAATACTGCCAAGCAGGGGAAAATCTCATCATCTCAAAGCTCACCTTTGCTGTCCCGATCTCGCGTTGAATCTAGGAGCAAGCCGATAGATGGCGCGAAAGATAATACAGCACTTTACAAGAAGGGTATATATATCTATCAGGAAGCTATTCACCCTCGAGTTTTGAGAAATACAAGTAGTGGCATAACAGAGAAGCATGTGCGGGACGTACATCAGCCATTCAATGGCTTCGATAACAAATCTGTCTAGGCACCCCGGAATAGAGTATTTGGCAAAAAGCTACTATTCACTATTGCGAGGTTTAGTATGTGGGTTTGATAGAGTATTCCCGAAGACGCTATAGCTATAATTACTGGTGCTTTACAAATGGTCTTCGGCTTGTATAAACTCCTATACGTTAGCTGTAGCAGACATCTAAGCTTAGAACAGAAGACATAACTAGCTATAAGATATAGTGCGAGCTGCGAAGCGATTTGAACAGTAATACGGGACACAACTCACTGGGCAAAATACCCCAGTCACTTGATTCCCTACAAGTCCAGTGTTGTATCGCACCCAGAGCATTGACAAGAAAACTA
>NW_006916856.1:11233-26953 GCF_000187405.1 Metarhizium acridum CQMa 102 | reverse complement strand
TAATAATAATTAGGGATAATTATACTAGAAGGGGGGGATTATATCTATTAAAATAAAGAAAAGAACTTGTAAAGCTCTTTCTTAAAAAATATTAGATCTTAATTAAGAGCTCTTACCTATAAAGAGAGACTAAATTAGGTACTACGTATAAAGAGTTACCTATAAAGGGGAACTAACACGTATTAATAGAATAAAACGTTATAATTAAGCGACTAAAGGTAATAAGTATAATCTAATAAAATAAAAGTATAAGACCCTAAAATAGCGCCTTAAAATATAAGGATAAAAATAAAACTATAAGAACCTAAAGGGGTTAATATTATTACTCTTTTTTCCTACTAGGTTTTAATAAGAATAATACACCTTTAAAGCCCACTTATATTAATAATAATTAGAGACGATTATACTAAAAGGGGGGGATAATTATAACGCGTATATAAAGTTACCTATAAAGAGGGATTAAATTAGGTTTACTTATATCTTAAAACGGGGTATAAATCCCTACCAATTCTAGTTTAAAGCCTATAAGTATTATTACGTGAGAAGTAAACACGAATTAAGGCTAAAACCCTTAATAAATAAGTATAAAAGAATTAGTTTAAATTTTAAATAATTTAAATAAGTTTTAATCTTATATTATTAAGAGACCTAAGAATAGAGTTATTTTCTAATTCCTTACCTAATCGTCCTATATCCTGGGTTTACCCTAACAAAGAAATCGTTAGTAATTAAATTCCGATCTTAATTTTTAAATAATAAAATCATATTTAAAAATTATATAAAATATATTTATTTTATATTATAATTTAATATTATATTTTTATTTATTTATTATTTAAAATTTAAGAAAAATTATATTTAATTAATTAAAATACATAAAATTATAATTATAATTTTTTATTATGTAATATTATTTAATATATTTAATATAATATATTTTATAATTTTATTCATTTTATTTAATATTATTTTATTTTTTAATAGTAATATTTATATGTAAGTGCCCGCCTTGCTAATGTGCCCGCCTTGGTGATAAGCACCACCTTAGGTGGTGAGAGCTTCTGTAGCTGAATTACCTAATGGTGGGGCGTGGCACGAGTAGTGCTCGAGGCAAGAATGGAGCGGAGATTGCTTGGGCGTGACGTGACGTGTGTCAATGTTGCTGTCGATGCTGCAGAGCCGCACACACTTGTACTACTGTTGCTGCCAGTGAATAGTTTGCAGGTTAAGCAAATTCTGCATCGCAATTCAGTATTAAGCTCCTTGTGTTTGGTCCCAATGTCCCATGCTCGTCATTGATAGGGATTGGTGGGCGTTGGTTCGAATGGCTGGGTCCCGTCGTCCCGTCAATATCAGGGCAATACCACGGGCAACGCCACAGCAAGCATGCAATACTTTGCTTGGCCGATGACCGTGTCGATGCTTAATCAGAGGTCTAATTCTCTATATTATGTCCGTCACCTTCTGGCCCGGGGTGCATGAGGTGTGGATGACCAATAGCCTCATCATGCCAGTCGGCAGAACACTTCTGCGCCCCATGATCCATGTCGTATGGGTACCGACCGACTAGGCTATCAAATCAACAACACGACAACCAGCGTGTCGCGACATCAGGCTCGCTTTGTTCAGTTAGACAAGTACGAGCGATATTGGACAACGACGATATATTGCTATGGCACTAGTCCGACAGTCCGCCTTGCCATCTGGCACCTAGAATGTGCAGATCTTTCCGGCCTCCTGCTTCCTGGCTTCTTCCCGGTCCTGTCAAGTCCATGTTTTGACAGCGGGGCATTGCTAGCGCATTATCTGATGTGTGGGCTTAGCGCACAAAACTCTCCGTCAACTTCCATGTTGTTGATCGCGACCTAGCTCGCTACCCTAAGCATCGGGCCAAGGAGTATTCTCAGAAGCCGTGATGCGTGAAGCCGGTCATGTGCCTATGTAACTTGGACCAAGTGAAGAAATAATCGCAATAAATATTAATTCTTTCTTTATTCTCTTTTTTTCCCTTGTCTTTTTCTTTCCTTAATTTTGCCCTCTCATTTGGTTACACGAGCGACGGTAAGGCTCCGCTCGCTTGAAAATGCGAGGGATGCGTGATCAAGTCTGACGAAACCTCCTCAGTCAACAGTGACAGGTGGCTGACTAGACAAGATATCACAATTACAGAAAGCAGCACGCTGCGTGATGCTTGGTGACAAAGTACTCCGCGTGATTTGCCCACTCGGAGGCGGCCAGAATAGCTGATCCACGAAATATTACAATATTCTATCCTAAATTCTTGTAGTGTTACCTTCCGCATAGAACACAGTGTCATGTCTCTGATGTTACAAACGTACCCATCTTATTCCACGCTTCTGATTCAGGCATTGCTCAACCCCCCACGATGCATTTGTCTCCATCTATTCACCTTGTTATCATCGCGAAGCATCTCCGTCCTGCCTTCGAACCCCCTTTGCCTCTTCAGCAGCTTTGAGTTCGGCAATTCGATCATCAATCAAAGCAATATCCACTTCTACTTTCAAAATCTTCTCCTTCATCATATCGATATACTCCTCATCGGTCAACTTCTTCAACGGGCTCAGTTTTGAAAGCCAACTGCTGCCGTCACTGCTTTTGCTAGTCTGTGATGGTGCCGAACGATTGGCAATTGCCTGCCCACCTGCTCCCACCAAACCCCATATAACCATGGCTGGCAATAGTCTCGCAGGGCCACCTGTCATGAACCATCAGCTAGAGGGACGCATCGTCAATGTGAAGGATAATACTCACGAGCCAATCCGGCCACGGCTCCCGCTGTCGAACCAGCCAAGCCACTGACACAAACTTTGTTTGTTGTTGTCATTCTTTCTTCGCCCCCGTACGCTTTTATTCCTACAGATCTGGTGACTGTTATGAGCGTAAGTCAAGATGATGACCATTTGGCGTGATTGAAGAGTTGCCATGTAAGACTTGACCTACACCAGAAGCTGCTGCCCAGCATGAACCATTGCACTCCAGAGAATACTCCGCTGGCTACGGGGCTGGTATCTCTGGCAATTGCTCCGCCTACTCCGGCCAAAACACCCGCCGTACCTGTTTGCGTCTCAGACAAAATTTTCTCAGTGACGCAGAGGTGCAAGACAGTGGAAGCTGACATACCCGAGTAGACACCTACCTTTAATGGCGGTACAAAAAGCTCTGCAAATTCGGGAGGAAAGAATCCTGGCCTTTGCGGCCTCCGTTGCGTGTTTGCTGCTCTGTCATCGCCGTTTGATGTCATCTTGAAAGGCTTCGCTCCGGCAGAGGTTGCCAAGACTTAGCGGCGCTGTGGTACGAAGTATTCGCTGGACCCCCGAGGCAAAATTGAGGCCAGCTTTATGAAAGGACCATGTTCGGTCCCTGATATGCGACGCGGTAAGGGTCAGATGCTCATAGCTGTCACTCTTGCGTTGGCTCACGTTGGTTCGTTATCGTTAACCTTGAGTTACCTCGACTTGCAACTTGCAACTTTTGAAGCGGGACCCCATAGTGGTCCGAGGTGGATCCCAGCATGAACGCACAAATGGAGAACCTTGGTCTGGTTGGCTGAACTGCTTACACACATGGCGAACTTCCTCTCTACAGCACCACCCACCCACTGTAGGTGCTCACTCAGTCCCCGGGACGGCCCAATAGGAGCTGGACCAAAGCCCCAAAGGCCTTCATATGTTCAATGTGCAAGCTGTCCCTCACCCAGGGCCCCGTCAAGCCGCACATCGGCACATCTGGGCTAGATTTAAATAGGACTAGCGCATCCCACTCCCTGGCTGGCGAAAATTGAAGGCAACCCTCACAGACTCCAACATTTTTTCCACGCCCGAGCAAATTTCGACTCGAAACAACCCCAGACACGGCAACGCTCGTCGGGGTCTTGTCAACTATCGCGATCGTTCCGATCCCGCGCCAATCCCTGGCTTGGACAAAAAAAGCAGAAAATTTTATCTTCTTCGGAACCAGCGACATTGCCCGTCGTTCCCTTTGCCCGCTTGACGAGGAGAGAGCTGCTCGGTTCGGCTCTTCGCCTGTCGACTTTTAGTTCTGCGCGCATCGGTCTTTGACTCGGTTGCGCGTAGCCGCCCACGCCGCAATCATGGGTATGCCCGACCCCGAAATACCAGAGACGGACTCGTCAACCAATTCAGAGCATGGCTGACGGTTTATTGTGCTGCAGCTCCCAAGAAGAAGGAACAGCAGAAAATGTCCCTGGGGGACTTTCTGACTGATAGTGGTGCGTTGCTAGTCGCGGGGCTATCACGAACCCCGCCACCAACCTCCCCATGTGGTGGTGTGTCGTGTCCGTTTGCTAATCCAATCCTCAGGTTTTGGAGGAGGGTCTTGGGCTGATGAAGTTGAGGAAACTTATGGTGAGTCGGATGTCTACGCCATAGCATGCTGAAGCCAAAACTGACACGGACCCTCGCTTGCAGTCACCGGTATGATTGGGACTTCCGATTTGTCGAGACGCGTAGTAGTGATGTTAATAACAATGTGTAACTAGGCACTCAGCCTCTACCCCCTAGCGACCGACCTCGCTTTGGAGGTGGCAACAGTGGCATGTCGAATTGGCAGGATAGGGGTCAGTACTTGCGGATACTTCAGTCGTCAGCTTTCATTGCTAACCGCAAGCCAGGCTACTCCTCCATTAGGGAGAACCTTCCTCAGAAACTTCCCGATAAGCCCCCATTCACTGCCCACCTTGGTAACCTTGCCTATGACGCTACCAATGAGACCGTCACTGAATTCTTCGAGGGCTGTGAGATTGTCAGCGTTCGCATTATTGAGGACCGCGAGATGCAGCGTCCCAAGGGTTTCGGATATGTCGAGTTTGCTGATATCGAAGGGCTCAAAAAGGCCTTGACCCTCGATGGAGAATCCTTCAATGGACGAATGATCAAGATTAAGATTGCCGACCCTCGTAAGTTGCTGCCGCCGCCAATGCTGGCTGACGATGGATCAACTGACAATATTCAGCTCGTGGTGGTGACAGCCGCGGTGGCGAATCGTCTCGCGATCTTAGTGACTGGACTCGCAAGGGACCTCTTCCGGACCTTCCTGGGCGTGGCGGCCGTACTGGTTCCGACTTTGGTGGTGATCGTGAGCGTCGCCCTCCTCGTGACCCTGCTGCTGAACCTCGTGCTCCTCGTGAGATGAACTGGGAACGACGCGGACCTCTTTCTCCTCTGCCTCCTCAGGAGGGTGGCCCTGGACCTCGTGAAGGCAGCCGATCTCGTCCTGCTCCCGAAGGCATGGGTGAGCGGGGCGAATCTCACCGTGGATCTCGTCAAGGCTCTGCCTCTTGGGGCGAGGGACGACAGGAAGGTTCACGGCCTCCTCGACGAGAGCAACCCGAACGTGTTCCTACTGCTGCCGAGAAGGACTTCCAGTGGCGTTCTAGCATGCGCCCTGATGCTGCCAAGGCCCAAGAAGAGACTGAAACCGCTGCTTCTCCCTCGGCACCTGCACCCGCTGCCCAAGGAGGCCGCCCCCGCTTGAACCTGCAGAAGCGGACTGTCACTGAGACTACTGAGGCTGCTCCCACCACCACTTCTAGCGGCGACTCCAAGGCTAGCCCATTCGGAGCCGCTCGACCCATCAACACAGCGGCCCGTGAGCAAGAAATCGAGGAAAAGCGCCAGATTGCCATCCGGGAAAAGCGAGAAGCCGATGAAAAGGCAAAGGAGGAGCGACGACTTGCCAAGCAGGCCGCTGCTGAGAAGGAAGAAGCTGAAGCTGCTGCGGCCGCTGCGGCGGCGGCCGCTGCACAGGCCGACGAAGCCAAGGAGCCAGAGACCAAATCTGCTGAGAACGAAGCTGACGAGAAGCAAAACGGAGCGTCTACCGAGCAAAAGGGAGCGCCAAGAAGCCGGGAGTCCCGGGAACCCAAGGAAGCTTTCAAGTCAAGGGCCACTGAGTCTGGAAACTGGAGATCGGCCTCCAACGATCAGCGCGTCCCTCGCGGACCCCCAGGTGGTGGTCGGGGCCGTGGCGGTGCGGCCCGAGGACACCGCAATGAAGGCCGAGGAGGACCTCGTGCCAACGGAGCACGAGACCAGCAAGCTTCTGCTGCCCAGGGGGCAGGCGAGGGCGAGACCACCCCGGTGGACGAGGATGGATGGACGACTGTGCCGAACAAAAAGGGACGTCAAGGACGCCCGCTGGCGTAAAAGGGGAGACACCACAAGAAAAAGAGCAATGAAATTGTACATTCTAGTCACGCCCCCCCCTTCCGTTTTTTCTTAACCACTCGATTTCTCTTTTTGTTCTCTTTTTCTTTCCGTATTTCGTTTAACGACTATAGATGCCATCGCAAGATAGCGCCCATGGATCCCAGACCTATCATTTTTTTCCCCCAACCTTTGAAACTCGTGTTTTGTTTTTCTCCGGGAATGAAGAAAAGAAAGAAAGACGCTGATATTTCTCTATATGACGAGGAAATACAAACATCTACCTAGCCTTTTATTTCTGGGATACATGGACACGCCTTCCTTCTGTTTCAAAGTTCCCCCCTCTTCCACTCCCGACGCAAAGTCAGTGTTTTGGCGTGCCGACGCGGAAGATTTTCTTCTCTTCTTCTGGTTTCCATCTTTTTTCTTCACCGCGCTGATTAATGGATGCATGCTACGAACTACACGACTGATGAGTTTTGATGATAACTGGCATGGCGATCTGTTCTTAGCAAAAAAAAAAGGGGGGCCCATGGAAAAGGAGAGAGCGAGGCGAAGGGGCGTGGGTTGGGGATGAGTGGGACTGAATTGGGAATCTTGCGGTGCTAGTGCCTTTGATTTGGTAATATATATATTTTCTGAAAAGTGACGCCTTCTTCGTGTGGCCGTGAGTGTGGTGACGTTGGAGGGGGGGGGGAAGGGGGTGACTGGGCACCTACCTGACGTGTCAAACTTTGTAAATACCAGACCATTTATCGCCGCGGCCATGCTGCGGATTCACAACTCTAGCACATGCGCTCCGTGACCCCATAACGTCATCTCGCCAGTGGAACCCCGCGCCCTACGGAACTTTTCCCTTGACAACCAACACACCAAAAAAAAAAAACAAAAAAAAACATCGTAGCCATGGACGAGCCTTACACCGTCTCCGACGCCATCCCCGCGTGCTTGAAGTGCTCGCCGTCGGAATTCCTCTCCTCGAGACCGCACCTGCAGCGCCTCATGGCGGCGGCAATGGTGTTCCGCAGGTGGGAGGGCGCGGCGCAGACGCTCCTCCTGCGCCGTGCGCCGAGCGACTCGTACCCGCTGAGGTGGGAGATCCCCGGGGGGTCGACATCGGACCGCAAGGACGGCAGCGTGCTGGACGGGGTGCGGCGCGAGCTGCGCGAGGAGACGGGGCTGGGGGCCAGGAGGATGCTGTATCCCGTGGGGATGCTGGAGGAGGCGCCGCGGGCGCCGGCGGACCTGGAGGCCGAGGGGAAGGGGGAGGAGGCGCGGAACGAGGGGGACGACGCGAGGACGGTGTCGTTTTGGGAGTCCGACGAGAGGCACGGCATGCTGAGGTGGGGCAAGGTGACGGTCGTGGTGGACGTGGACGAGGACCTGGGCGACGGCGGCGTGGTGAGGCTGGATGAGAGGGAGCATGACCGGTGGGCGTGGGCGACGCAGGCGGAGGTTGAGGCCGGACGGTGGGCTGACGGCGAGGACATTGGGTTCGTGAGCGAGGGGTCTTGGAGGAGTATTTTGGAAGGGTTCAGGTTGTATGGCGAGAATGGGGAGAAGGAGAAGGAGAGGGAGATGGATGGCCCGAGGTTGATGACCAAGTTTGGGGGCAAGGCGAACAAGGGACCTTGATGGTGGAAGCATGGGATGTATGTGGATGCTGTGGTGAGATTGGCTTGCACCGGGCGTGGCTTTGGAATGATACATGGAATGGATGGAGCATTGAGCATCGAGGATGAGGGTAAACGAGCACTGAGGCACGAAGCCTGGTTTGATATATTTACGAAAGACCGAGTCCAGCTATAAAATGGCGAAACTCCCAACTCCAACGCACAAAAAAAAAGATGCTTTCCAGATACATGCACGTGTTTATGCTAGCTATGACCGCTTTGCTCCCATCTCTTCCATCCCGTAGTCATCCCATTCATCATCGCCGAACCCTTTGGATAACTTGCGTCCCATCCAGATGCCAAAGAAGGTCAAAACACTTCCCGACAAAAACCACATTTCGAACCAGTGGTCCACAAAGGATGGACTCAGGGCGCCTTGGAGCACGCCAGTAACAGCCACTCCTGCCTTGGCCGGTAGTTGACTTCTGAGTAACAGGGATGCAGAAATGACATAGGTGGCTGTGATTTGCCCAATTGTCAAAGCCAAGTTTGCCTGTGCGTGCCGCAGCAAACCAGGCGTCCATTTGGCAAAGAGGTGGAATGTCTGGACAACGCTGTTTGCGCTGGCTAGTAAGATGACGCCGCTCAAGGCAAAGCTGATTGTTCTTGCCCATGCGAGTTGGTCCAGCTTTGGGTCCCAGTGCCGGGCCATGAGGCCGAGAAATCTGTTGATGGGGTCGCTGTTGGCGAAACTGGCTGACGAGGAATGGATTCGTCGAAAGGTGGTGAGGGTGGTGGCGAGAATTCGGTACACGCAGTAGCCTGCAAAGACGTATGAAGGCACCAACATGATTCGGCCACATACTGTTGAGGCTCGGACCGTGGCAGCGCGGTGGTTCTGCATCATGGATAGGTTGGATGCGAGGTTCGCTTCCAGGGTTTCCAGACCAGAGATGTCGACTCTCAATGCGCGCATCTCGGCCTCGTCGCTTGAAATTCCACGGAATGTTCCCATCATTTTGCCCACGAGACCTGTCGAGCCCTGTGGAGCAGTAGTAGAGTTTTGAGCTTTTCTTTCCAGCTGTTGAAGTTGATGGCGCTTCGTAACGAGCATCTCTCTGGTAGCCTCCAGACCAGTCTGTTTCCTGTTGACGTCAGCCTCTGTCACCGGCCGTTTCCTCCTTGTTGCTGCATCCACGAAGGTGTGCCAGGGCGTAGACACGGACGCAAAACCGGCCAACAGAGCCATGAGGCAGATTCCCACGACACCGACCCTCTCGAGACACTCCTTTGTCAGTGTCTCGGAGGATGTCCGCTTGATGCCGCGCTCATACAGGTCCTTGGTGGCTGATTCTGGCACGGTATTGCCTACGGACCAGAAGGTGAACAGCCAGGCGCCAAACAGCATGAACTGCAGAGCCCAGGCCACCTTGGGGATGGACCCCTTGGCTGTGCGCTGGAAGCTCCATCCCGCGCTGGTCATGATGGCTCGGCATTGCAGCCACGGGACCAAGACGATCAGCAGGAAAAGCAGAGACGGGACAGTAAGATGCAACGCCAGGTTCTTGGCCACTGGGTCAACCACCTCCAATATTTCAGCGAGTATGATGAGGCCCAAGGTGAAGGCCAGCGCAACGGTGGCGCCGAATGTCCAAGCAGCACCTCGTCGTTTCCAGCTTTTTGCGCCATGTTCGGCGTGAGCTTGTCGCAAAGCGGGCGGGGCATGCGCAGGGAGGTAATGGTCTTCGCCATCGCGGTATTCATCGTGTGCACGACTCAGTTTGGGGAACACGTGTCGTACGACGAGTATATTGACGACGACGAAGGCTGCCGCAAAGGGGAACAAGGCGACCAGCGCCTTGGAGTCGGTGGTATTCAGGCCGCGGGGGTTGCAGGCGCCTTTGCCGCAATGTGTGAATGGCCACATTCTGCCTGTATCCTGCATGCGGCGTGAGGAGCAGGGAGAGCCCAGACAGAACGAGGCCAGGTAGGCGTTCGATGGAGTAGGGTCGCAAAGGGCGTAGGATCTAGATGGCGATGATGTGTTGGTTCGTCGGTTGGATGAGGGGCAGTCGGGCAGTCGCAAGTGATGGCGGGATGACGAAAATGATGATTAGAGTCGCCAACTGGCATTCAAGGTTGGTGGTGGTACAAGGACATTGGGGAGGAAGGTGGCGGGCATGTATGCAAGCAAGGGCTGTCACAAGTATGGAGCTGAGGTGCGAGGTACGAGATGAGGTGAGGTGAGGATGCATTCGTACTCGAGTTTATACGAAACATTTGAAGCCACCAGACGTGCTCTGGGATTAAAAAGGAAGGAGTGGAGCAGAGCTCCTGCTGTCAGAGTTGACGCAGCGCTTTTTGTCTCTAAGTGGCCCAGGCCCGCCACGCGTTGGGTGGGGGCCCAGCAAATAAATGATGGGTGGGCCCGCACCCCAGAAGAGGACAAGCGTGATTGGCAGGATTGTAAAATCTTGAGCAGCGCGTCATGTTGCAGAGTCGACCAGATGATATGTCGATTTGTCACACCATCTTGCAGGCGAATGTCTTGGCATGGAACACTCCGAGAGACGAGATCCGGGCATGTGCGAGGAGTATTCATCTCTTTTGCCAGTTGGAGCATGTGTGACGTTGACCGTTGATGAAACTGAAGAGTCGTGCTTCAACAAAGGTCATTTGTGTCTCATTATTAGCCTTGAAAGATGCACCGGTCCCCTAGGGTCTTGAGCCGACCCCATATTTCTCGGTATTCCGACTTTGCTTGACGGCTGTTTTCCGGCCTAAACGCGCATGGAAAGCCGGCTTTGCCATCATGGCTCGACATAGCCGCATGGCTTCCCTTTTTTACATCACGGAAAGCCACGTTGGCTCTTTGTTGGGCACCCAAGTGACGCCAAAGATGTTATAAACGGGCGTTGAATTGGCGGATGCACGCAATATCATCATTTGCGATGCCCGAAGCGACGAGAGGAGCTTGACGCAGGCACACGGCTTCCGTGTATTGGCAATGATCCAGCATTCAGTATCTCGTACAGAGCATCGCGAGGGACTATCCACTGCAAGTTGAGGAATCAATGTCAAGCCTCTTTCATATGCCAAGAGCATGAAATGAACCGGGGAACGCAACTGTGGCAGAGCTTCAAAGTTTCCGGACATGGCCGCGGCACAGAGTGTACGATGGCCAATTTTGTCGTCCGATGTGCGGTGCCTACCCCGACCCTTGCCAAAGGTTACCAAAAGATACCCAGGCCATTGAGTATCGAAAGCAGGCCATTGGCATGCTCTCCAGCGCAAATCTCTTCCAAGTAACACCACCACAATCCAGCCGTGGCTCAGCCAAGTTTTACAACGGGCCCTGGTAGATATTACTACGAGTTGACTTCTTTGCCGCTGGGCCGACAGGTAGCAGGAGAGTGCTCATATTATACCAGACATTAGGAGCTGACCACCTACGGCATGTACTCATGTATTGAAAGGAGAAATAAAGAAGATAGGGGGCGCCAAATCTTGCAGCTGCCTGGTCAGTCTGGCTGGAACGGTGACCGGCTCCGTTCGGTGCTCCGAAGTGCCCCGTCCCGGGAACGGCCAACGGCACGGCGCGGCCCTTTTGGTGGGTCAATGCCGCTCGGCCCCGTCTACATCCGACTCACAGCCATTCAACATGACCCCAGTTTCCCGCACCATCCAAACTAATACAGGGATATCATTCCATGAACAACAAAGCTTCCACCACCATGGTGACTGCCAAACAATCTCATTAGCTCTGATTTTCTCTCTCCCCTGCCTCGAAACCAGAGGGGAGCAAGCCTCCACATCACCTATTCACGGCCCACCACGCCGCGGTCTGCCTGCGCCTCTTGTGGTATTGCGCAAAGCCAAGTTATCTTGCTATATATGCGGAGTGAGGGCTTTGCGTCTTGCCACATAGGACGCAATATCTCCTCAAGAGTTACTCCGTATATATGGCCGTATCACTTCGTCACTGTCTATAGCAACAACGTTAGTTGGCCTCGCGGGAAAGTGACCAGTCTTCTTGAACCAACTTTGTTTATGCGTCTTTCGTATCTCAATCGTGCGCTCAATTCTGCTATAGCGCTGGAAACAAAGCCCTTGCGCCGCTGAAATAGCAAGGCAAACAGGCGTCCTTCCGCCATCATCTTTAATGCTTGGTATCAGACCCATAGGCGAGTTAATAGTTCAGCGACTTCCAGGAACGCCCCCTCAGCGGTCTCATGCAACGGTGTCCTTCAGTCCTTGTCTATTGCATTACCATCAGCCCCGCGGGAGAGTAGCAACTGTGCAATATCCGAGTTTCCCCCGGAAGTCGCTAGGAATAGCGGTGTTCTTCCCTCATGAGTATGAGATCCACTAGCTATCAATAGTTTTGCAATATCCGTCTGTCGATTAGACGGGAACCAAGCAACCTTGTGTAGTGGCGTCTGTCCCGCGCTATCTCGTATATTGACGTCAGCTCCGCGAGCACACAGGAGCTTCACGACAGTATTCTTCTCATACTCAACAGCCTTGTGTAGTGACGTCTGTCCCAGCTCATCTCGTATATTGATATCACCCCCCCGAGCACAAAGGAGTTCTGTGGTGGTCACATTCCCCTTTTCAGCAGCCCTGTGAAGAGGCGCCAGCCCGTTGCATTTTGCCTTGAAGTTTACGCCAGCACCACGCCTTAGCAGCAGTTGTAGAAGTGTCGTTTTGCCTTTGGCAGCCGCGATGCTTAGTGGCGTACGCCCGTTTTTATCCTCGACGTCAAGCTCGGCGCCATTGTCTAGAAGAAGCTCTGTCACCTCCACGTGGCCCACATGAACCGCCTCATGTAGTGGCGTGGAAACCCCCCCGGAGTTGTTTACACGGGCTCCTCTTTTCAACAACAACTCTACCATGGAGGTCACTCCACACCTTGCCGCCAATGATAATATCGTTTCGCTATCGCTGTCCTGTAGTGCTTGTCGTCAATTTGGGCTCCTGATTCAAGTAGCAATTCCACCAAGTCCGCGTCACATACTCTTAGAGCTATCCATAATGGCGGCAGGCCAAAGTCGCCCGCGAGGTTGACATTGGCACCACTCGCAACCAGGTGTCGGGCACTTTCGGGGCGCATATTATCTATGGTGACCATAAGTGGTGTCTGACCAAGCTCATTTCGCTCATCAATATTGGCACCACGCTTCAGAGGTAGTTGCAAAATCGGTAGGCATTTGGTGGCTATCACCAATGTCGTTTCCGAATCCCTGGTTTCGATACTAGCACCGGAGGAAACCAACAGCTCAACACCTGCCTCATGCTCACCCTCAATGGCGTACTGTAAGGCCTGACCACGGCAGTCCTGGGCATTTTTGTTCGCGCCATTCTCGAGCAATAACCGAATTGTCTTTGTGTGCCCTTTGGCCGCAGCATAATGCGCGGGCGTGCGACGATCCCTATCCCTGGCTTCCGCACCCTAGGCCTGCCCATGTGTAGGCTTCATCAACTTGACGATTATAGAGTTCAGTCCAAAAGTGTGCTGCAATATGAATGCCAATCGGCCTCTCGGCGTACAACTCGAAAGCGCTCAATCTGCAAGAACCCTTGAATGGGAGCTCGTCTCGCAGCTTGGTAATTTCCTTGCAAACGTTGTTGCTGTTTCTTAAGAATCCTAGAACTAGCTCAACAGCCTCTTCGTCTTTACGTAGATGTGGTGCGGAACGAGCATGATGCCCCCAATAGTCGCAAGCATAGGAGTACAAAGGGTGTATTTGGCATAGCCCTTCAAAATCATCCATATTTCCGCTTGCAAAGACATCAAATAAAAGCCATGTGATGCAAGCCTCGGCGATGTCAAGCTCGGAAATCTGGAGCCAGTTCCTTCCCGCGCCCTCAAAGTACTGTTGCGTGGTGTCATGCGCCAGGCGAATCAAGTTTCTTTCTGCATCTAACGTCACCAGGCCTGCGCACACAGAGCATACCATGTCGATACTAGGAATAAATGCTTTATTCAGCTTCCGTGTACCCAATTCAACGACAACGGCATATCGGAGCTCATCCTTGGTAAGGACCTTTTTTGCATATACGAGCCAGCCGAGAACCCTTCTGGCTAGCTTGAGGTAGCTACCTCTACCTTGATGACTCTCGATCCTGCTTAGAGTCATCTTATATGTCGCATCTATCTCTCTGGGCAGGCTATCCAAGGCTTGCTTACTATCTCCGGCCGTAACCTCGTCGGCCAAAGAGTCTGGGTGCAACCTGGCAAGCAGAAACCTGTGGCGAAGATTAGCATCCGGTGCGTTTTTCGAAATAGAAGACAAATAGAAAAGGGCAAAGTAATCGAATAAACATGATTAGTGGAAGTAATGTTAGGGGTACACGAGCATGCCATCGGTTCTATGAGCTATCGTTGTGATGATCTCACTCCGTAAGTCGTGGTCTTCCATGACGAATGTCGGTAATTTGCTAATGCGACTTTCTAGAGATTTCTTAACATCCTCATTCTTGGCTCTGATATGTATACCATCGCGGTTTCGAAACCTGCTTGCTATCTTTGGGAGAGCCCTTGAGGTCGCCATGATATTCACCCCACACTCCTCCTGAAGTCGGAATATCCCGTCTGGAAGCCGGTCTCGCCACCCTCTCTTCGCATGGCACTCGTCTAATGCATCTGCAATAATGAAAACCCTGGAATAGAGGCTTCTGACAGAACATAGAATCTTGAAGATTTCGTCGAAAGAGGGCCGTGTGTATAAATTCTTGCATTAGTCGTATAGAGCTTGTACATCCCCAGGCATGGAGCTTTGTTGACGGGTTAGTTGTTTCAGCAGGTTCGCAAGTAGTTCCTCGGGCTTATGATCGTCTCGTCTTCGGAAGTCAAAATAGACGTATGCGAGACCGATGGTGGCGTCATTTTGGATGCTAGCGTCAATATAATCAACCACGGTGGCTGTCAATATTGTCTTTCCTGCTCCAGGGTCGCCATGGCAAAATAGTGTCTGGTTGTCGGCCCTTAACCAACTCTGGTACGCTTTAGAATCCAGGAACCATTGGCAAGTTCCTCGCTGTCGTTGGCTGGAATTATGGATTTGGACCGCGCGGTAGTCGACTGTTGAAAGCTATTGGAGTATCTCGCGATTGTCCGCTTCATCTAGTCGGCGACTGACTGTTTTGACACTAGTAAGAAGTACTATATTGATTAGTGTATTCTCATTTTCATTCTGTAGATATATTGTAAGGGGAGATGGCCGTCGAAGAAACCCCCTCCCGGGCTCGCTTTTGGGGAAACAACTAATCGCTCTCAACAACATTCTTCAACTTGCGCTCGTTCTCGACCGAGTGTGGAGGAAGCTGATAGAGAAGGTTCTTGGAATACGCAGCTGCTACCATTACCGCATAGCCTCGCCCCTCTTTGTTCTTATGTGTATCGGCATAGTCTGTTAGGGCCCACATGGTCACGTGTGAGGCACTAGGTTATTGTTGCTACGCTGCTACCCTCTAGCTAGCTCTTCTTCTTCTTCTTTTACATGATTAACTTCTTCACTTCTTTTAGCTCTCTTATAATATAACTTATTAATTGTATTATAAGCTCTTATAACCTTATTATAACTCTCTTTTATAAGCTCTTATATAATAGTAATTATATTTACTTACTCTCTTAGTTAAAATATTAAAATTTTAGTATTATAAGGCCTCTTAATCTTAAAGAAAAAATATTATTAACTCTATTAAAATCCATTAAATTTTATTCTTAAATTAAGCTAATCTTATTTATACCCTTTAAATTATTAAGAAAATTCTCTTTAATACTTATACTATTAATACCTTATAGTTTAAGACCTTAAAGCTTTAATTATTTCTTAAATTAAGGAATTTTTTAATTACTTAAGTAGGCTAAGAAATAAAGATATATTACCCTTTAAAATTATAAATAAAGCTAAGTAAAT
>NW_006916854.1:0-27553 GCF_000187405.1 Metarhizium acridum CQMa 102 | reverse complement strand
AGAATTCTCTTAATAACCTAAAGGGTATAAATAAGATTAACCTAATTTAAGAATAAAATTTAATAGATTTTAATAGAGTTAATAATGTTTTTTCTTTAAGATTAAGGGGCCTTATAACGCTAAAATTTTAATGTTTTAATTAAGAGAGTAGGTAAGTATAATTACTACTATATAAGGGCTTATAAAAGGGAGCTATAGTAAGGTTATAAGAGCTTATAATATAACTAATAAGTTATATTATAAGAGAGCTAAAAGAAGTGAAGAAGTTAATTATATAGAAGAAGAAGAAGAAGAGCTAGCTAGAGGGTAGCAGCGTAGCAATAATAACCTGGTGCCTCACACGTGACCATGTGGGCCCTAACATCTCCCATAATACCCGTCTCCCACAAGACCTGTCTCCCGTACGACCTGTCTCCCATAATACTAGTCTCCTATAATACCAGTCTCCACAATACCTGTCTCCCACAAGACCTGTCTCCCGTACGACCTGTCTCCCATAATACTAGTCTCCCGTACGACCTGTCTCCCACAATACTAGTCTCCCACAATACCTGTCGCCCATAAGACTAGTCCACAAGACCTGTCTCCCACAATACCTGTCGCCGCTAAGATAATACCTGTCTCTCCTAGGACCAGTCGCCTACCGGTCGTTTTTGCGATGAAACGCTTCAGCTATCATGCGCTCTTGACAGTAGCTACTACGTGTTATTGAGATCGCACTCGTTGTACGAGGAGCGTCGCACCTTAAAACTCTCATCTTAAATCTCGTATCTCAGATCTCACCTCTTAAGTTTCGTATCTTGAATCTCGCATCTTAAATCTCGTATCTCAAATCTCAGAACTTAACCCTCGGATTCAAGCGTTTGGAGCTTTAGATCTTCGCAAACGAATACTCGATAGCCCACACCCAGAATACTTAAATACCTCACCAAATATGATGAACCATTTTGAACCATGCCAAACTGACTGTGATGCAGGCTATCCAACGATTAATTGAATCCTCCAAACTGCAGCTAAAACCTTTCGCAATGCTACCTTGTATCCATGTGCCTCCAAACGTAGTAAGACTATCTAGAGACGGTCGCCGAATGTCTCGTTTCAGCACAATAGAGACCGAGGAAAGACTTGGGCTCGAGAAGCTAAATCGGGAGTACAATTCCGCAAACCAAGTGGCACGAAGGCGGAAACCGCGGCGGATGGAGTTTGATATTATGTTGGACAAAGCGGAAACAATGCTTCAGGTCACCCAAGGAAAACTGAACGTACTCGCCAGAGAACATAATGCCCTTCCCCAGCGTTTGTTGGAATTTAAAGGCGTGGCAGAAGACAATGACGGAGAAAAAGCAGCAAAGGGTGCTAAAGCTGACGTTACGTTCAATGATGTGGAAGAAACGCGTCAGGTCCCCGAAGACAAGTTGAGCGAACCTGCCCAGCAAGAGAATGCGCTACAGCAACTCTCCGAGGAGGATAAAGAGACAATCAAGCAGTTCACAGCTCTTTGGATCAGAACTTGGGACGAAATAGAAGCTACACACGACGACTATGCATCTAGTCACTGAACACATCAGCCTGACATCCAGTAGGATGGCATCTCAATGGGGTGGAAGAGTAGAGACCCTCTCCGATTTATTCAATGTTGTGTGGATTTTTTGTTTAGATTGCTCAATGATATACTGCTTTTAACACAAAACAGACCTGATGAACTAGGAGAGAGGACTGTAGGCTAAGTCTATACTTCATTCACACGAGAGACAGCCAGGAAACGGCTTTCTTGCAGAGCAAATAAAACAGGGCACCCTTGCCTGTGATAACCTTGGCATACATTTACGTTGACACCGCAGCATTCTGTCTGTCGGAAATATTCTGTCCATAGTGTTGTCTCTACAAAAACTTTTGCGTTCCACACTAACTTGCTCTACCGTGCTCAAAATCCATTCACCAAGGTCCAAACTACTATACAAGCCGCACCATCCCTCGCCTTGCGCGAGAATGTTTTTCCACGAGATGGTTTCTGAAAACCTTAACCCTGGCACAATCTTTTTTTTCCTCGCTCTTCAAATTTAATGGATAGGCATCAGGCCAAAAAGGAGCATACTTTTGTAGCCATCGGACTAAACTTCCCACCAGCACAAGTCAACATTGCGCGACTACATTGAGGGTATGTATGTATGACTACTGTTGGTTCGTCAAAGGGAAAAGTGATGCAGTACTGCAACGGGGTATCAATAAGTCAATTCAAGTCTATCTTCTTCTCGAGGGAGGAAAAAAAGGGGGAGCGTTGGTAGTCACAATATCTATCTATGGTGTCTCACCCAATTGCGGGTCTACACATGATGTTACACGTGATATTAAGTTGTGAATATTGCAACAACTACATTGAGGGTTGTTGTTGTTGTTGTGTATTTTCCGTCCAGTGGCCTCAGGCCACTCAGGTCCCCTAGCGGGGCACAGGACGTGCTAGGCTAGTGCTAAATTTGCTCCGTGCAACTACGTAAACAAAACACTATCTAACATGGCTTCAGCTCAAAGGCGCTCACAGTCTACTGTTACCCGTCAGCGGGTTGTGCAGGTGATAGTATCTACTGGACCGGCTCGGTCTGTGGTGCGGGCTGCAGTAGCAGCCAGGAGATGCGTGCGCGGACAAAAGGTGTTGACACCACCTTCCGCCTGTCGCCGCCAAAGAAGAGGAAACAAAGGAAAGGGAGCACGGGAGTGCTGTGGTAGAGAATGTCGTCTAGCGGAGCGGGCAGATCTTCTCGAAGAAAGAGCTTGCCTTCACCAGCTTGACGAATTTGTCGAAATCTCTGCCTAGTGCTTGGTTGATCGCCACGGTCGGTGAGGGTGCGAGTCTCATCCGACAGCGCGGCTGAATCTTCCGGCAATAGAAGAGGTGCGTCGGCGCCTTGCGCCGACCGCAAGAACATGTAACACACGCGTCGTTGTGCTGGAATCTTTCGTGGTAGTCAGCAAAGTCACCGTGATGAGTCCTCGCGGCGAGGAGGTGGTGAAGCATTGTTCGTGGGAGAGCTAACTCCGGAGGGCAGCTAGAAGGGAACTTGAGGGTCAGTCTCTGATACTTGTCGGGTGCAGAAGCATCCCACCAGGCTTGCACTACGGTCTTCGACCGCTGTCTGGCGGTCTTTCGCAAGAAAGCCAGTGTTGGGACTGCGTCTGCGGGTTCGGGTTGGGCGCATCCCGTCTTCGCCAGGATGTCGGCTTGTTCATTTCCTGGAATCTTGGTGTGTCCGGGTATCCAGCGGACTTCGGTCTTTCGGTGCGTCTTTGCTAGGGCCTGAAAGGTCAGGAAGACCCTCTGCGACGAGTCTGGTGGCTTGCCTCGGAGGCATTTGGCAGCTGCGATGTTGTCGAGGCATACCACTATTCGTTGCGTGGCAGACTGGGGAAGCCTAAGAGCGGCTTTGAGGCCCTCCAGCGCTCCTTTAGCCTCAGCGTCGAACACCTCCGCAGGGCCGAGGCGTCCTGCGCCTTGGCAAACAGAGCGTCTGTTTTGATGAACAACATAGCCGTATCCGGCGGCACCGCTGGGGGACAGAGAGCCGTCAGAGTACACGATAAGACTAAGCGGCGGGATGGTTTGGAGCCATCGGTCGAAGTCTTTGGCGGACTCTTCTTTGGATGCAGTTTGGAGAGGCTGCTGTGGTTCGTGGCTGTATTTACGCGGGATGAGTACGGGGCGTTGGCAATTCTCCAGCAGCCTGTTCGTCCTCCTCAACCGGGTTGGAAAGGTCTTTGGCGGGAGCTGGTACTTCAACTTGATACACTTGATGATGGGCCGCGGCGCTGCCTCGGTGGTGCGCTTGGCCAGAGGGTGTGCCTGGTCCAGTGACTTGATGCGGGCTGAGAAGCAGAGTCGTCTTGCCTCCAGGAGCTGGTGAACCGGCGGTATGCCTGCCGCTTTCTCGGTGCAACACAGCGATCGGTGTGGTCTTCCAGGTTGGGAGGATGGCTCGGATGGCCTGCTTGAGGGCCTTGCTCATTTTCCGCACAAGCTGCTGGATTCTGGATGTTCCTTCCTTCGTCGGCTGTCTCCAGCGTGGCAACGTTGTGCCTGGGTACCAGGCTTCCACGCCAAAGAGCAGTATCGGCTCGACACAGGCTCTGACGGCCCTCTGCACAGCGCTCGGCAGGGCGCCGCGTCGGGTGTTCCCTAGGCTTCGGAGGTGGTGGGCGACCGCCTGGGCCTTGGCTGTCCACGTCTCGACATGTGTCTTGAATGTCAACTTCCTGTCCAGCCAGAGGCCTAGCCAGCGCATGGCTGCCTCTGGTTGCTTCTCCGCGTCACCATGGCGGACAGGTGGCTCTGTTTCCCGCCTCCTCGGTGAGAAGTGCATGACTTCTGTCTTCTTCGGGTCGAATGAAATGCCGTTGGCGGCGCCCCAGTTCACGAGTTCTTGGAGATATTCCGACGCTGTTCGCGATGTTTCTTCCAGCGATGGTCCAGTGCAGAGAATGGCGGGATCATCCGCGTACCCGAACCGTCCTTCGGGATTGCCTAGCCGATAGATCGGTTCCGTGTAGAGCAAAAACAAGATCGGAGACACGGGCGATCCCTGTGGAACACCGCACTGCAATGGCGTCGTCGGTGTCGTGATGTCTTGGTACCTGACTCTGGCGGAGCGGCCGCTCATGAACGAGCCTGCCCACCGCGCAAGATTGTCCGGCCAGCCTTGCTCACGGAGCCTCAGGACAAGCCTGTTGCACATGGTTGTGTCGAAAGCTCCCTGAATGTCTGCAGTGACCAGTGTGGCCACCTCTCCGCGTGCGAATGCCTCTTCGATATCATGAATCAGCGCGGCGACTAGGTCGACGGCCGACCGTTTCGGGAGCGCGCCGGCTTGCTGTGGGTGGAGGACTGCATAATGAATCGATGCCCACGCTAGGCGGCGGGCGATCAGCCGCTCGAGGCCCTTCCCAAGACAGGAGAGCAGAGAAATTGGGCGCCAAGCCCTGGGGCACGACAGATTTCTCTTTCCCGGCTTGGGGATCATGACCACTTCTGCTTCTCGAAATGCTCTCGGGTGATGGCCAACCGTTAGACATCCCTGATAGAGGCGACAGACGTGTCCCCCAATGGTGTTCCATACTGCCTGCAGCAACTTGACCGTGATGTTGTCGGCTCCAGGCGAGGTGTTTCCCGTCTTGATCGTAGCATCCTCTGCTTCTTCCAGCGTGACTTCTTGGGCGAAAGGTATCTTCCGGACTGGGCGGACCGGGATCCATGGGTCCGTAATGTCATCCGCTGCCGTGCGGCGTTCAAGAGTGCTGCGTCTCAGCGCATTCGCTTTATCCAGCTGGGTTTCGTATACATCGTCGCCAATTTGGAGCGGTGGGGGTTGGAAGGCTCCTGGTGATTTGAGCCATCGGACTGCCTTGTAGACTGATGCGCTATCCGAGAAGCCGTCGATGAGGTTGCGCCAGTACTGCCGCTTGGCTCGGCGGACCACACGCTGGAACTCTCTTCTTGCTAGTTGGACTTCCTGGCTGAATCCCAAAGGGAGAATTCTTCGTATGGCGCGGCATCCCGCAGCGGCTTCGGCGCACTCGTCGGTCCACCACGGCGCACTTCGCGTTCCTTTCCGTATGGGGCGACCGGCTGCTCTGGCAGCTGACTGGAGGAGGTCAACAAGCGCCGCGGCGAGTGTATCAAGCTGCGAGGCTGTTGCCACGTCCGTTGGTACTCGATAGGCTCCGGCGGCAACGAGTTCCTTGAAGCGTTCCAGCTCCTCTTCAGTCGTTACCCGCACTTTGCCCGGCACCTGTGGGAGGTTCAGGCTAACATCAGGAAATATGACACTTAGAGTGAAGTGGTCAGAGCTCGTGGCGAGATGGTCTTCTACAACCGCGGATGCCAAAGCGATGTTGGAGAAAGCCAGGTCGATTGTGTTGCCATGCGGGTTTGTCGGCACGTCCGCTGTATTCAAGAGATTCAGGCCGTTTTCCGCTGCCCAGGTGGCAATATCCTCTCCACGGCCCTCCAGTCGTCCGGTTTGCCAGGAATAATGCTTAGCATTGAAGTCACCAGCTACAAGGGTCCTTTCTGGTGCCGACCACCGCAGCAGGGCGTCCAGGGAGACGTCATAGTGCGGTTGGCGATAGAGGTTGACGATAGTGACGCCGTTCACCGTAAGCCACAGGATGTCTCGGGTGACTGTCGGTCGTTTCTGGTCTGCGAGAATGCGCGAGTCCTTACGGATGTATGTCATGACCCTCGGCCGCGTATCATTGCTGTCCCAGCTGTCTACGGGCGAGTAGGTGTCGTAGGCTGGGTGAGTCTTGGTGAGGCATCTTGAGTTCTTTGCCTCTGTCCAGGGTTCTTGGAGAAGGACGATGTCATACTTTTCGGAGTCGGCCAGTGCCAGGGCGCAATCGTGGGCCGGCGGGATCTTGCCCACATTTGCTTGGAAGACCTTTAGCGTCTTCCTTTCGGTATTGTGAATCCTGGGCGCCGACTCATGGAGAGGACGGGTTGGTATTAGCACGGCGCCGCTTAGGTGATGTCGGCAGAGGGCGTCTCGGCGCCGTTTCCGGTCCGAGTTCCACGGCCCTGGGGCGCATCGGGGACGATGACGGTAGAACTGGTAGGGTGCAGGTGAAGAAATTGGTCAGGGCTTGGGGGTTGACGTGTTCCTGAGGTACCTCCATGACTGCCACTGGAGCACGTTGCTGTTCTGCGACGGTCTCTGCTGCTGGCTGGCCGCTAGGTTCCGTCTGAGATTGCTGTCGCTGCTGTGCAGCCTGGTGTTGTTGGAAAAGGCGGGATCCCGTCTGTCTGATTAATGCTCGTTGTTCTTTGGGGAGACGATGAAGCAGGCCATGGGCTCTTTTTGGCCGAGCCGGGCATGCCGCAAGGTCCACGGCATGTGGTCCGAGGCAGTTGGCACACTGCTCGGGGGCAGTACAGCTGTCACTGGCGTGGTTTGTCTTCCCGCAGCGTCTGCATCGTGTTTGTCTGTTGCACGCATGTCGTGTGTGGTAGTCCCAGCAGTTCTCGCACTGCCTGGGAGGGTTCCTTCTTTCGATATGTCTGGCTAGTCGGCTGGTGCCAAATAGGCTCCAAGGTCTTTTTGTCGGTTCAAGGAAGGAGATGATGAGTGTCTTGTAGGGAAGCCGTTCGTTGTCACGGCGAGGGACTCGGATGCTGACCGGCGTGAGTCCCGTCTGGTTGTTTATTTCGTCACGGACTGAAGCATCGTAGTTCAGTTCGTTTCCGTAAAGGTCGGTAAGTCTTCGGGGGCAGTTGTCTACGGCATAGGTGTACCATCTTTGGCTTGTCTCAACGGCAGTTGCCCCGAGATCATCGGCCCAATCGGCTTGGCGTTCTACAAGCAGATCGCGGGTGGGTTTGTCTGCGGCACGGATGGCCCATCCGGTGTTCACTTGGAAGACTTGCGGGATTCGATTGAGCTCAAGGCCCGTCTTGCTGGCTACATGAGCTCGGATGGCGTAGCCGATGTGGTTTCTGGCCGGAGCGTCGGCTTCAAGGCGGACGAAGACCCGGAGGTCTTCTCGAGGTGGGGCGGGCACCGGTGGTCGTTGCCCTTGGCGATGAGTGGCAGCAGGTTTTTGTGGTGGGTGGTGGGCAGTGTTTGTCGTGGCAATTCGAGTCGGAGAGGCACTGGCATTGGCGGCAATGCTGCTATAGGTTGGTGCAGATGCGCAGTTGGTGTTGGTCAGAGCTTGTTTCCAAAATTCGAGGAAGCTACTGGAGAAGTGCTTAGCGAAGTCGCGTTCTGGCCCGGTAGTAAATTCCTTGGCAGCCTCGTTGAAATGTGCACAGAAGGTTCGGAAGACCCTGAGTTTGGCGTTGTAGGCGGCGACTTGCTCGTCGACGAGCTGGTTAGCCGCATCGGTGATGTCAATGGGTGACCGCTGCTCATGTGTGACCGTCGTAGGCAGTGCAGGGAATTCGTCGAGCTGCTGTCCTTCCGCAATTGCAGCATTGCACATCCGAGTGAGTGGCGACGAGGGCGTCTGGCCCGTCCTTCCACGTGCAGGTGAAACGCCAATGTCGGTGGTCTCCACGGGAGCTGTCTCGGAGGAGGGCTGCGCGGGCGCCTCGAGCTAAGTTCTTGGGTGTGTAGATGCCGAGACCAAATGGATCCGGCTCGTATGGCGGGCTGGGGGTGGCCGTTGCCATCGCCGCCGCCGAGGCTGCGCAACGCGCAGAAAACGAAGTTTTCGAGTAGTGTTAAGCAAATTGGTGTAATTTAGTCTACTTTCTTAACAATTGCATGCCAAGAAAGTAATAATACAGGGGAAGGTGAACTACATTGAGGGTTCACATACTCAAAATAGGTGTAGGGTGTCAAGGCTGGTTTATCCAATGCAGCCCTCGGTCAAGTCGACTCCTAGGGGTCGCCAGCTGTCGCAGGAGAAAAATTACAGAAAATCTGTTGGTGCAGATTTCAACGCCAAGGCAAATGAAGAGATTAATGATGTAAGAACACCGCCACCTCAAGAGCTAGACACCGTTGTGATATGTCTACTTACATGTGGTAGTATGTTAATGGATATCTCACGATTCGTTACAAGCTTGACACTTCGGTCAATGAGAAGCCTGTAATGGATCCAGGTACATATCGTAGGCGATGGTTGTGTACCTGCCCCTGCGCCAATCAAGAGCGTTTGGCCACGTGTCCCGCTCACTCCTAATTCTGAACTCCAAAGCGTCTAGAAAATTGGCTAGCTGGAAGTAACCAAACCTGGCTGGTAGGCTCACTCCAGGGTGGCCGTTAATGACACTCTCGAGTGCATTCACCGCTGCAATGACATGCATACGTCGAATAGGTTTATTGTTCGGAAGAGATGTTATTTAAAGAAGAGCAGTCTAAGAGTCTATAACTGTTTCCCAAGTGTCGAAAAAGCTCTTTTCGCGTTAAATTTAATGAATCTTCCGCAAATATCCTTATAACGTGATACTTCATCTGCCGTTCTCTCGGTCCAATCGTTGGTGAATATGGGGGTGGACATTGGGTAGAGCTGGCTAGGAGCGATTTGAGAAAAGACATTTTCCTGTCTCCCGGGACTGATATTGTGGCGACGTGGCATGTTGATAGCATTAATGCCTTTCGTTATGCCTTTCGTTAGAAAGGTCTTCAATACCCGGCTGCGATTTTCGCGCAAAATCGCACGCGAGCGACACACGTCCATCCCAGCCAAAAAGCACGAAAAAAAAAGCTCCTGACCGAAACAGGAAAGTCTTCCAAATCGGGAAAATTGATTCGCCTCCAGGCCTTCTCCGGGCGTGGCTTGCAAAACGCTTTCCAACTCGCTGGCTGCATTTAAGAGGCATTGACCCACAACATTACACCAGCCAATTAAATTGGCTATACGGTTCTTCCTCTACCTCCAACTGTCCAGTAGCATCAAGTAGCCATTTTAGCCCCCAAGGCAGTAATGCTACAAACTGTCCAAAAGGTTTCCCGCCATAACCAAGTAATGGATCTTCGGTGGGGTTCATAGAGTTGATCATTCGTCTGGGTCCTTTTTTCCCGCCCCTCATCCTTCTCAAATTAAGGGTTTTGTTACCCTTTAGTGCTCGACATGGTTGCCATGGTTATCGGCGGCCCTCCCTATCCAGCAACTTGGTCCGATGACAGTCCCGTTTTCGACGTCTCTTCCTGTCGACGATCCCATGCTGCAATTGTACGCTGGCTCAGCTTCTCCAATCTCCTGATGGCTGCTAACTTCCTCTCGTCTAGCCTCAAGTTGAGAAAATCAACGGGTCGGACTTCCCGAAGCAGGTTCATGCCTGCGATCGATGTGCATCTGGATAACTGAACGTACGCGGTGGTGTATTCGCACGCCGACGGCTCCCCCGAAGGTAAAAGGTGGTAGCCGTATAAGCCAAGCACGACGTTGGGCATCGTCTTTGATTGTGCTTTGAAGTCCGTCATGACGAATCCGGCAGTGCATGGTAGCCCGTGGCGCTGACACCGCATTCTTAGCCGGTTCTTCCGGCTTGGTCTCAGCGTCACTTTCTTGCTGCATACCATGACGGTACCGGGTGGTATTCTGGAAAAGCGAAATTCGCCGTGTTTTCAGACTTAAGAAGGACGGCAGAGGGGGGGCCAAAGTAGAGATTGATGCCCATTTCGGTCTCCGGAGCTGCGGCGTCCCGCTCGTCAGGGACGGCGATGGTTGCACGCACGGGGCAGTACCGACTATCAGGAACAATGCCAGCTGCCTCGAAGATACTGCCGTTCACGACCTTCAGGCCAAGATAGACATTTTCGTTCACCATGATTGGCATTCCATCGGCATATACGAAGGCGGCTGGGATTGCGCAGTTATTGTCGTCTCCCTGCTCAAAGACTCTCATCATCTCCTCCTCGGACGGCTGTCCTCCTGTCCACTTGTGCGACGACATGAATATCGACACGGTCTTTCGCCTCCTCTTTGCCCACATCATCACCGCCTGAGAGTTGAGGTCCCACCGGTGTCGGTTCAGAGGCGTGATGACCCGTATATCGTCATCATACGGTATCTTACCGTCCTTGACGACTCTGCTGTTGATGAGGGCGAGGTCGTCCGGGCCCTGCTGAAAGTTTCGGAGCTTGGTTAGAAGAGACCGCAGTTCTGGGTCGCCGCACGCTCTGACCTGCTCCTGGAGAATCACCACGTGCTCGAACCTCAGCCACAGCTCGTGCGCATGTTGGTGATTTAGGGCCGCCGCGTACAGCTTCCCTGTGCAGGCTTCAGACGGGAACAGGATGCTCTTCTGCAACACAGGTCCAAACTGGAAGAAATGTCCGCTAAAGAGGACAACGGGAATGCCACCGAACGGCGAGTTGCTCGACCTTAGGTGTCTCAGCTTGTCATCCATCTGATAGAGGAGACTTCCACCGAGCATGCTTACCTCATCCACTACGAACACCTTCACTCTCTGCCATCGCCACGCCTTTTACGCATCTTGATACGCCCCTGCTGTGAGTGAGTCTCCCTTCTCGACGGCGTCACAGTCTGTCCCGCTCGGCGCAATTCCTAGAGCAGAATGTAGGGTGGTGCCGCTGATCCCAGCCGCTGCCGATCCTGACGTTGCGGTGACCATTATTGCACCCGGTTCGTTTTTCTCCTGCAACACCCTTCTCACCGCGTCTACTACGCGGGATTTTCCAGTGCCGCCCTCTCCACCGACGTATTGCAAATGCTGGCCCTGGTCATTTTCGCCTTCATACCCTTGATGTGCGTGAAGGGCCTCCATTATCATCAGATGGGCAGTGCGTTGGAGACTGTTCAGCGTAAAGAAGTCGGCAACCTTCCGGCCCAGCGCCATGTATGACGACGAAGGACCGAGATTCAATGCGATGGTACTCTCCGCGAGAAGCTGGTGATCTTCGGGTGTAGGGAATACCACTTCACCTTGGCCAAATCCGTCTAGCACTTGGGCGTGGGACGGGCGTTCGCCAGCTACCGTAAGCTCCCCTCCTTCAAGCTCTTCCATCCTTTGCTTGTGGACTTCTCTTTGTTTCGCCCGAGTACCAGCGATAGCTCTCTGACTCATCTTCTGCCCGGTGATGTGGCCACTCGCGACGTCAGAATCTGGAAGACCTGGCAGACCTGGCACCAAAATGCCGTCATCACTTTCCCGTGGCGGGTTCGCGTCAATGGCCCCCAGCAGTTTGTCAAGTGCAGCACAGTCCTTCGTAATTGAACGTTGGTCCGTCGTTTGTCGCCGAAGGATATTCCCCACCAGAGTTTGAATGACCGCCGGCTCCGGCTGATAGCTTCCCTGCCACGACGATTCAAATTCCTCTTCTGGGGCGTAGATCTCGTCTCCTTCGGAGCGACATGCCCACAGCTGGGCATCCTTTCTCGCGTCCTCGGCAGACTTGTTCATCAGGGTACTCGACCTGACGAGTTCTTGGATGACTGGCCTTAGAGTTGGCCTGAACTCCTTCCAAAGATTGAGTGGGAGTTCTGCTCGATGTATGAACCTGTCCCACGGCACGAACAGGGCCAGTAGAAGTACAGGATTTCTGTTGCCATATTAACCGATCTTCCTTTCCCCACGCTGAACTCTACTTACCTCTGAAAGTAATGTTCGACATCTTCTTCTAAGTCTGTTCCAAGGTATCCGGTTATGACTGGCGTAGCTGGTTTATTTGAGCGTCGCAGTACCTGGACCCACCTCTCAGCAAGTTCACTGTTGGTGTTGAACGAAACCTGAGTTGCCCAGGCGAAGACTTTTGTGCCCCGTCGACGCAAAGACACAAATGACATATACTCCCAAAAGCTCATGTCTGCAAGAGCCTCCCCACGGTGTGGATAGGCAGCGTAGTACGAAAGCTTTGGGCCAAGGTCTGTGAACAGCACTGACTCCGGCGAAGGGCCCTAATGCAACTCATCAGTAGCAAGCGTCTGCACTCCCGGCCAGTGGCGGAAAACCGCCCAATAGAGGGTGTTCAGATTAACAAATTCCCATTCCGTGTTGTCCGTGAAGTCTGTCTGCAATCCCAGGAGATGGTAGCAGACCTCCACGGATGACAGCTCTCGATCACTAAATATCTTGTTCGCCCAACGGTTGAAGAACTGTCGAGTGCGGTTGTTGCGTACTTTCTGCCGCCCATCGGCTGCCGTGTAGTTCGCCGAACCTTCTGCGGCGTCCTGGTTTCCCTGGAGTGATTCCATTACACTGGCGCCCAAGAACAACCGCTTCCAGGTCGGCGTGCTCAACTTGGTCGCGTAATTCGTTATATAGTAAATCATTGACAACCCCTGCGAGCGCGTGTTAAGGAAAGCGAGGTCGAAGTTGTGCCGCAGGCCAACCGCCATAGCTTTATTCCATCGGTTAATCCGTGGATGGGACCGCTTGAGGTGCACAATTCCACGCTCGGTGATCTCGGTGCGCGCATAGCATTTCTGCGGCATCTTGAATCGGCATAGGTCTGCTTTCTTCCTCCGTCCTTGAGTCTCCCCTTCAGCAGCCGCCTGCCGGTACGAATACTTCACGCAAGTGGCTCCGCACGTGTGGTATTGACACCGCCAAGCGCAAAAGTTGGCTTGCTCCTCAAATTCCAGACCAAGCCGCTCCCTGTCGTTCATCAAGTCCCACACACAAGCGTATGGAGACTTGGACCTCGGCCAGCGACGACCACAGTCCTCATCAATGTCCTAGCGCAGGATTAGTAGACTACATGACTTAACGGCGTGGATTTCACCTACTTCGCAAAAGACGTCATCGATATACTGGCATATCTTGCGCCGATACTCCTCCTCTCCTTCTTTGCAGGCGTCCTCCAACAACGTGGGCAGGTAAAGATTACCGTGGAGCCACATCAGCCCGTGAAGATGTAACGCTCCGCGTTCATTCGTCTCTACAGTTGCGTAGTACTTGGACACCTTACCAAACACCGAGGGCTCTCCGACCCGGACGTAATGCTTGAAAAAAGCCTCGATCTCCCGGTGGAAAAAGATGGCGGAACTGACAGGATCGCTGATACTGAGATGGTGATATCCGAATCCTTGCCGAATTTTCTCCAGCATCTTTTCTGCGTCTTCCGCGGAGTACTTTCGATGGGCTGCAAGCCGCAGCTTCACTGGATTGTTTAGGTCATTGGGGTTGATTGTGAACCATATACTCGGCATGCCATATTTCAGGCACAACGACTTGATTTTTCGCCGCATGAGCATTCTGCTTTCATTAGAAAGAGGATGGCGATACCCAAATGCACTTAGTTCTCGAAGCAGGAACTCGATATCTATGTCAGTGGTGCTCCTAGTTTCTTTATATTCCGTCTCTGCTGCCTGAAGCCGGCTAATCGTCAGAGTGGGCATAATTTTCTCTAACCTCAAAAATGACGACTTGGCGATCCTTGCACCGCTGACCTGACGATTCTTCGACCGGAGATCCATATTGAAAACCAAAAACGGAGAGATAGAATGCGTTGCAAAATGGGCTCCTATTTACAGGTGGCAGAGACTCTCTCATATGCTAGGTGCGGTCCATACCTACCAAACCGGAGAAGGCAGAAGCGCGCCCAAGCTGTCAACGTAAAGTCTCGTTGTTTCCTCTCGCTCCTTCCAGCCACGCCATCGCCCTCAAGATTCCGCGGCCCCCCTTTTCCCCAGGGGAAGAGGCACGGGAAGACTTTTGGGAAAAATTCGGGCGCGAATGTGTCTTCGAAGCTGTCCCCTCGCCGGTTAGCAATAAATGGTTCAGAATCCCCGTCCAAGGTAATGAACTGCTCCGGCTCCGCCGCTATGTGGATGGGCTTCCCTTCCGCATCTCTCTCCGACTGCATTGCCCGGCTCAGGTGCTCCAGCTTTTCGAAAGTCGTCGCCTCGGGGGGAATATCCACCCCCATCATCCCAGATGAGGTGATTTCCTCAATCTCTTCCTGAACCCGCACTTCTGCATCAGCCTCCATGTCAATATCTTCGTCCGTGTCCTCAGTCGGGTCATTTCCTGTTGCAGCCTTATCCGTTGCCCGCAAAGAATCCATAATGTCCCCGATTGAAATTTCTCGACTGCTTGGCTCTCCTCGTTCAGGCGCCGGCACATAGTGCCCCGTCTGGATGACATCCTGAGCATTCGGCACATACCGCTCCATGTCGTCAAGCAGGGCCCTTGGTATCTCATCAACAGTATCTGCATATTGCTCCATATTCTGTGTGCTTATCTCGACATGACGATACAGCGGGTTATGCTCCTTAAGCCAGAAAAGTGCCTTTCGTATCCTGAGGGGCCGCACGCGAAGCAAGAAGCTCAGGTCCTGCGGAAGCGGCTGTCGTGGTCCGATGAAGCAGACGTGCAGGGATTCCTTGTGCTGAATGATAGGGGCTGGGAGGACGTTGCTGACAAGGCCTTCCAGGTTGTTGGGGAAGATCGTAATGTGACCCTTCTTCAGCTTCCGATAGTCTCCATTAGTCTTCCTCTCCACGGATATCTCGATTTTCGTTACCCAGCCGTACGGTTGCGCCAGAGCGATGAGTCTCTCCTCCATTGGACTCAGGTCACGAAGCTCTTGCGGATATCGGTGAAGGCACCCAATGGCAAGATTGTTCACAGAGCAGGCCCTTGGCACGCAGCCCTCAAGGAGAGACTTGCAACAGCCAGAGCAGAAAGATGAGGTGGCGTGTAAGCTGGCAGGGAAGCACTCTCTGCACTCCAGAGTTCCAGATGTCTCAACTAAAGACCGAATGGCGGACCCTTCTGGCAAGAGCTCTTGCCATGCTTGCCGACGTAAATCCCCCGGCGCCGCCATTTGCTGACAGAGATCGCAATGGGCTGAAGGTAAGCTTGTCCGAGAATGCAGATCTTGGTAGAAGGATTGAACCGAACTTAGGACTAGCTCTCGAGGGACGCGGTTGCACCACTGTCGAGTCTCTGACTCTAGTAGGCGCCCGTTGAATTCATCATCTTGGGCCCGAAGCAACTCCTGAATGGCCTCTCGAGCATACGAGTTGTCATCATCTACCTCGGGCGTCCGGGCTCCCCTAGCTCCCCTAGCTCCCCCCTCGGTTTCATTGACCGCCCTCGCCCTTGTCGACCTAGATGGTGAAGGACTGAGGCGTGCGGCCGGCCGACAGTCTTGAAATCTGATGTTCGCCAACTGCCGCCGGATTTTGCGGGCAGGGCCATTGCTTCCTTCGACTGCTTGGCGTTTTCCTCGACCGGCCCTGGCTCGGCGGCTGTTCCCCGACATTGATTCTACGGTTGCGTGTTTAAATCTTGGGAAGACAGGATCTTCCAGCACAAATTGAATTCGAGAAGGGTATGGTAAAACGCCGTCGAAAGGAACATTCGTGGGCCAGCCTGCAGGTGGCCTGGGTAATAGCGCTGCATCTGCATGTCTTTTACGGGACATTGGCTTCGGACAGATTTCTCCTAGTTACTGGAATTCCAGATCCAAAGTTTGTAATGTAAATCAACAACCCATAGAACGACGACTTCTTGATGATTCAATCTCATGACAATAAGTCTCTATGGAAAACTGGAGCAAACCTACGCTCATCTCAACCTCGTCTCTTGATGTTTCTCAGGACCTGCTTTACTGCTTACCCTCTTGAGAATATGATCTCATATGACGAACGGGATTTCCACCAATACTGCCGCAAATCTTCCAGCCATTCCATACATCCAGTCACGTCATACCACAACATACCGACCACAAGGCAACAATGCGGCCTTGGTACTGGGTGCAGCTGAACCAACAACGGACTCGTAGGGAACTCAATATATTGATCAATACACCAATCAGGTTTCCCGGCGAGCAACACGCATAAACGGCCCCCAACTCCCAGCTTCAGAAGCTGCCGCATGCTTGCAAAATGGTTGTCGTCCGTCATTTCCTATATAGCAGTCCTTGTAGTCCACTGAATAACATATGTTCCGGGCCATTCGCGAACTGAAATATATTCGTGACTGTCCCCGGAACACATATAACTAACTATATACACTGAGGTTCTTTGACCCGCGCCATAACTGCTTTTGGCCCAAGTATATTGCATCCTTTCTAGTCCTCGTTGTCTTTTGCCTCAGTGAATTTGTCAACGGAATATAAGGAGGTATAATTGTTCAGCAAGAGAGCGCGTTCTTTTTGTTGACAGAATTGGGGGCTGTGACGCCGGTGGCGCCTGCATGTTTCGATTCCCCGGTCCGCTCACATTGCATCATTCACAACCCTTGTTGCCTTTTGCCTTTGCTGGCCTATGACGGTACACCGTGCCGCATATATCTACCGAAGCATATCTACCGAAGCAGTCCAATATATCATCAACTCATGACCCTTTCTAACGAAAGGCCCATAGCGCCCGCGTGCGGGCGGTCTACTCGTTCGGGATGACATGATGTTGTTTTCAGGACTTTACGTTCAGTTATCTGTGCTGTAATCGTACGAGTTCCATGGTCTTTTGTATTTGGACCCTTGGCTGCGTAAATAAACATGATAAATCTAGGTACCCCTCGCTAAGCGTCAAGCCATCCCATTTTGGGTAATTCCATCCATTTTGGGCCTTAGTTGATCACTTCCCGAGGCGAACTAAGATCATGTGCTATGTGCTATGTGCTATGTGCTATGTGCTATGTGCTATGTGCTATGTGCTATGTGCTATGTGCTATGTGCTATGTGCTATGTGCTATGTGCTATGTGCTATGTGCTATGTGCTACGTGCTGCGTGCTACGTGCTACGTGCTATGTGCTATGGTGTATTGGCAACACATCATGGTACAACAAATGATTAATGAGAAAATGAGAAATATCGTCTTCTTCTTCTTCCCCTCTGGTCCCCATAGGTTGAAAGTCGTCAGTTACGGCGGTTTTCCCTCAAACATACGCTCCATACTACGGGACGTTTCTTTCCCTAGCCGCCATATCAACCTTTTTTTCCCTTGAATCCTCACATCACTGCAGGACTTCCCATCCTCAGGCCTCCAATGACTTAGTGTTCGGTATAACCTCAACAGGACCTCAGTAACGTTGGAAATTTGATGCCCGAGGATATCCATAGCTGCCCTCAAGGTTCTCAACAAGGTTCTCAAGGTTCTCAAGGTAGCCAGCCAAAGACCGTCAAGGTTCTCAATACCCTCAATATTTTGGCGTCTCCCAACTCTTCTTAACAAAGTTCCAGCCACAATGCCTAACCGACAACTAACCTACAACCCATATGGTATTTCACCCCATTCTATTGCCCTGTCCCATTATGTCAACGTGGTTCACTGTTCTCGCCCGTGTAGTTGAGGTAGGTAGAATTCAGGACTCCCCATATCGTAATGCCCTATGTGAGTTCGAGGAAGGCAGCAGTGATGTCACAACAGGAGACTGGAGAAGCTTTCATATCGCGTTCTATGGTGATCTGTTGGATACAGGGAGAGCATACATGATCCGCGGTCAGGCTCGGCTTCCAGGGAACGACGAGGCAGAGGCGCCCAAAGTAAGTATTCTCTCCCTCCTCTGACCCCGTCCTTTGATGTTACACTGTTCTTCACCCTCCGCAAACTGCTTGCTGATCGTTATGCAGTTCACTGCCTTTGACGCTATTCCTTTGGCAACGGACTATCTGCCCATCCATCAGCTGCGCATCAATGCGGCAGCGGAGTTGACATGCACGCCACGATTTGTCGACGCTACTCGCACATTCGAATTCGAAGCGAAGCTTACGGGTTACTATGGCGATCCCGCCCCTCCAGTGTTACGCAATGACAGAGTCTTCAAAGCTTCACAAACCCGTACAAAGACTCAATACATTTACGCTGAGTAGTCTCCCAAATTTGACCGCACTCTCGGTAGCGAAAACCTGCGCGCTCAGAGCAGGCTCTTCATCGATGGGTTCTATACCTTTCCAGATGAGGAGACCCAGCAGCCTGGATATCTTGACTTGCTCGCGGTGTCCTTTAACTCGACCAACAAAGACCCTGCAAACAGTGTCGGTTCTCCAGCCAAGGGGGGCTCATCTCGTCGTAGAGATGTGCCGTTGAAGATATCACCTGCCAAGCAGACAAACGTGAGAAGGGTGCCGGCTCCTGTGACTCCGCCCAACTCGCGCCTTCCTTTGCACAGTGGGAGTTCTGCTTCAACGCCTCATACTGTATCTGACACGTTTACTCCCGGCAGGGCCAGTACCGCACCCTCCCTCACAATGGACGATGGCAGCAGGGGGGGTTTAATTGTTGATTTTGAGGTTCTCGAGAGCGGACCCGGGGCTCAAGTCGATCATTCTGCGATGAGCTCTTTTGCCCCGGATGGTTTGCAGAACAAGCGCCAGGCGACTGAGCCCTCTCAAGAGCCTTCTTCTAAGCGCAGTCGGAAGCCAAGCCAGAAAGCAAAGGAGATGTTGACCGAAGACGAGCTTGAGGAATAAGATGAATCCTTTGTTTTGGTTGTTTCTGTAGTTTAGAACTGCACTGATTCTAACTCTCTGTAGACTCTGCTTTTACGCCTTCCAACTGCCCAGGGCGTAGAACGTATAGCAAGGCACAGTTTGTTTGTGCTTTCATAATGTCTGAAGCTCGGCAGCAACGGTTTTACAGCTATAATGCCGCCACCAACGAGCAGCAAGACCGATTGCGCATGATACGCATCCCTGTTCAATCGTTTTTTAACGATAATAGCCAAGTCCTGTTGGAAACCTTTTCCATCAACACACAAGTCAACCAGCGCGGCCGGTTTCCACCGGCCGACACTAGCAGGGGTCGTTACGCAAAAGACGATGATACTATTATTGTCAATACTACAAGGGTTCGTCGTCATCGTCGTCATCGTAGCAACGAGGATACAGTATTTCTCTCAGCGAGACCTCGACGGCGCCGGGCGGGCGCGATATTCGCAGAATCTGAAGTGCGGTTTCAAGGAATGAGGAAAAGGTTTAAGGACCGCTGGAACAAGGAGTTTCCCGATACACCATGTGCCGAGTGCGCAACCTTGCTGCTCCCGAGGAAGCGTCAACAGAGAGCATTCCAGCACAGCCATGAGTACGGCATCACCAGAGTCTTCGGTGTTCCTGTAACTGGCGAACCTGGTGGCGTGACTCTCTGCGAGGACTGTTGCAAAGAGCCCCAAGCCCCTATAGACTGCGGCCAGATCCCTCAGTGCATTGCTTCTCTCCCACGGCGATCGACTCTGTTCATATCCCCTTTCAAGTTGGATACGAATCTAGGAAGGACTTCAGGGTACAACTTACACGCGACCCCCTACGTGTACCGTACTTTATCAGGTGTTATTAACACGAATCCGATTAATGAGCGAGCGAACATGCTATATTCTGGCACGCTTGGAGCTTATCTGCAGAGCAGTCCACATCGAGTAGACCGAGACCAGAATCTCGAGCATCTAATTCATGTTCGCAATTGGCTACTGCAAAGGAACCCCGTCTTCCAAAGGAATGATGTGCGGGCGCATCTACAAATCGACCACCCGTTACCAACTGCCGACCTCCCTGAGAACAGCGATGAGCGCCGACCCCAAACCCGCCCGGATATTGTCATGAACCCATTTCAGTATGACCAAGAAACGAGGAATGAAGATTTCCGGTATAACAGGCTCTCCGTTGGGGCTGTCCAGGTCCCAGAGGGGCATCGTCCAAAACCGATGCTACTTAGAACGGATCCAGATGTCGCGGTACTCTGCTTTCCGCACCTTTATCCTTACGGGAAAGGGCAATTCGTACAAGGAGAGCGCCGCGAAGATGGGCGCTCTACATACACTCGCCACATGGACACTAAAAAGAAGCTCAATTCTTACAATCGCGCTTTCAGAGACGATTATTACTGGGCTGCGTGGGCATACCAAGAAATGGAAGCTACAAGGATCTTTCAGAATACCAATCGCCTTATTCATAATAAGACGAGGCAAGCGACAGATAGTCGTCTTCCTCAGCATCAACTACTACAGCAGTCAAATTATGGGACACATTCTATTATTAGTGAAACTCTCACACATGCGATACCTGGCTCAATCCGAACCGGGGAAGCTTATTTTCTCGAAAAGGAGCGCCTTGTAAACTCGATGATTGCAGGCCACGGACTTCCTCAACTTTTTATAACGCTGACTTTCAATGAAGGCTGGGAAGATTTTAAGGACATTTTGCGGTCTATCTCTCCTACTGCTATGCCATCCAACCATCCATGGGAGGGGGTCCAATATTACTACGAGAGGATCCGTAATCTGAAATCCAAATTCTGGAAAGGGAAGTCCAATCACGCCAAATTTGGGGCCCTGAAAGAGCTAATCGAAAGATTTGAATTCCAACTACGAGGCGCAATACATAGCCATTGCCTATTGTGGACGGGGAAGTCTATCAAAGAATTGCTTGCAGGCAACTTTGTCCGTGCAGATATTCCGGATCCCGAAAAGGAGCCTGAGTTGCATAGACTTGTCATGAAATATCAGATTCACAAGTGCAAAGACCACATTTGTGGCGGACCCGGGAGGTACGGAAAGTGCTCCAAGGGCTTTCCAGCAGACGTGTCGGGCAGGACGTTTCATCAGCCTGGCAATCCCAGGTATACTTATGCCCGCACCGAAGCTGACGTGTGGGTAGTTCCTTATAACGCTCAATTGCTATTAATCTGGGAAGGCCACTGCAACGTTCAATTCGTGACGAGCCAAGGTCTTGCCTCTTACATCACGAAATACGTCACCAAAAACGAGCCACTCTCTCACGTTCTTGTGGGCGGTTGTACAGCAACCCAGAAGCACCTGCTGGCTCGCAGAATGGGATCTATGGAAATAATCGTGCTGTGCTTAGGATTGGACATTTTTCGTTGCACCAGCGGATCTCTCTACCTTCCAACCAGCACCCCCGAGATGAGGAATTATTCTGTTCGTCCAGCTAACCATATCCTCGAGCACCCTGAGGACGCTTATTTCCCAGACGCTGTGGAGAAATATTTTGCTCGACCAAGACTGCCTGGATTCGAAGTCTTGACCTATTTTGACTACTTTGCATACTATGAAGTAACGAAAACTCGCACCATTAACCGACAAGGTCCTCGTGAAGGGTGGCAAGATTCATTGGGATATTGGGTCTATCAAAGGAAAAAGCCCATCTTGATTCGCACTTCTTACCGACGACTTTGTGACGGAGAAGTGTTTTTTTACGTGCAGCTGCTTTATAGATACCATTGGAGATCAGATGACGAAATCATTGCGAACTCCGCCACCTACCGTGAAAGGCTTTTCGAGCTCGACGCAGCACTTTATGATGCTGCTTTACGAGGACATGCTGATAGAGTCGAACATGGCAATCTGGCCCTCGGAAGGGAGTATTGCGAGATGGTTCAAAGAATTGCGGAGGCGGCTCCACCAAATGTCAATGATATGGTGTCACAGCAGCTCCGGCAACTGAATACCATGTCTGTTCCAGGACTCGCCGATGCTGCGAGTCTTACCCTGAAAGGTGAGCAATACCAGTGCTATAGCACGGTAACGCAAAATATTTCTGCATCTAGGCATCAAAGCTGTATGTTCTTTGTAACAGGGCCTGGTGGGACGGGGAAATCTTTCCTCCTGCGTGCCCTGCAGTATTGGTGCGATAAATCCCGGAACCCTGCCTTACTGCTTGCGCCCACTGGAATTGCGGCAAGAAATATTGATGGGAATACAATCCACTCGGCTCTGTCAGTCTATAGACATAGAAGTGCCTACCACACAGGCTTATTTAGGTTCGAAGATCAAAAAAGGAAAGACATAGAAAAGAAAACGGTGCTTATTATCGACGAAGTATCGATGGTAGATGGCGTACTGCTTGACTACCTCGCCTCCCTTTTCGCCAAACTGAGGAGAAATAACAGGCCGTTCGGCAACATGCATGTCATCGTTTTTGGGGACTTGATGCAATTACCCCCCGTGGAGGGTTTGAAGGTCTTTAAGGCCTCTGTTTGGAAGCTCTTCCATCCCATCTTCCTACGACAACCGTACCGGCAGACAAACGACAAATTCTTCAGAATCTTGAACAAGATTCGGGTTGGAATCATCGATGACGAGGTAAGATGCACTCTGGAAGAACGATGGCGCCAATATAACCCACAATATGTCATGTGGAATACCACGTACCTGTCTTCCCTTCGTGATGAAGCTGCCGCATTAAACCATGCGGTTCTCTCCGGCATGCCATCAGAGAACCCTATCTTCGTTTCAAAGGCGGAGGATTTTGAAAACGGAGTAAGATTACAAAATTTCGAGCACTCGAAAGTATTCAACAAGGGGACAAACTTCCCATCGTCAGTGGTGTGTACTGTTGGGGCCAAAGTCATGTTTCTCACAAACAGCATGCTCAGCGAGAGAGGAATCTCTAATGGCTCTATTGGTGTTATTACTAATTTGTTGCCCGATGACGAAGTTGAGGCAGCATTTCCCACTAAAGACGGTATCCAAGTAAGTTTTTATATCTTGTGCCCATGGTTGAAGCTTAGAGGCACTCGACGCACCTAATGTAGTATAGGTCATGAACTTGCACAAAACTCCGTCTTATTTCCAGACAAATGGGGTGGAATACAAACGAGTACAGCTTCCAATCATCAATGCATTTGCGTTGACAATCCACAAGGTTCAAGGTCTGTCACTACCAGCTGTTACCGTCGCCTTGAATTCTAATATCTTCTCTGACGGACAAGCATATGTGGCATTGAGTAGAGGAAAGGATCTCGAGCAGGTGTACTTGACCCACTGTGATCTTGAAGCTATCAAGGCAGACCCAGAAGCAATAGCTGAATACGAAAGACTGGAAGCTAAGGCAGAATAACTCAATACACCACATTCTCACTGACCTTACTTCCACTCACCAACTCCCCAGTCTCCCTTTCCTTCTAGTTTAGCTGCCCATTTGACTGCGTAATTTAGCTGTCCATTTGACTCGTATTTTGGCGCCCATCTGGCTGCGTCAAATTTGAAGCGCATTTGTCTGCGTCCATTCGATTGCGTCTCTTTGACCACAGCATTATTTCCAATCCTTAAACTGCGTTTGGACGCCATAGCATAGGACCAGACTTGCACACCCTCTATCTCAAAGCTTGAGCAGTATCTTGGATACCACACTGGCACTTCATTCAGAGCGCTTGCTGCCTGCCATGCATTCGCCTGGGAGAACAGCGTGCGCTAAAATTTTGCCGCTTCACATTTGCAGGTACTATTTAATGCTTTCATTTTCAACGAGAGAAACGGGGAGTATGGAGAAGAAGGGGACTACAGTGCCTAACATGATGGGCTGTCAAAGGGTTGAAGTTTCGGCACAGAATGAAATTTCGTGCAAATGTTCACCCCGGGGTGGCTAACAGAATGGTTCGGTTTTAAAGGATAAAGACTCCGGAACAACGCCGTTCCTATAAATATTGAAGTAGCTACATTCAAGCTTAGGGGAAAAGCACACAAAATCATGGCGAATGACCAAATTGACGGATTATGCGGAGCTTTTGCTTTGCTATCATTGCACGATGAACCGTTCGGTGCTGCAGCACAGGTTGTGAACCAAGACAATTTAGCTTCCCTACAGCGCCAACTCTCCCAAGCACTCCTACGCCTTGTAAAACCGTATCATGCTTCAAGTCAAGCCTCGCAAATGACTCAACTTGACTTTGATGGAGATATCATTATGCAAAGTCTCACTACAGGCATGTTGACCTCATTCTGAATCTGCACCTGGCTAATCGCAATAGTGGACAACCACTCCCCTGCTGCCCCAACCACGTTTATTCGGCCTCCTAGCTTGGTCTCATCAAGACCAAAGCCGAAATCAAAGGCTGGTAACAGACAGAATGACACGCACGCAAAGCAAAGTAGGACGAAGTTCCCTGCCCAGATGCTGAGCCTCGGCCGGAGGTTTATTATGGAAGAGCCAATTCAATATTTTATGCAAACTTGGGAAGCAACATGGGTTGCTTGGACTTCATTGGTGCAGCTGATTGCCCTGCCTCCGCATATTCCAGTTATTCAACTCGACTTGGAATCAAAGGTTGTAGCCTTACATCGTGTTATCACAGGGAAAGATAAGAATCTGCCTCCTAGATTTGGCCATACCCAGCTGTTAGTGTTTTTAGACGTGCTTGAAAGACGCATTCGACAAGATCGTCTGAATCATTTGATCGTTGCCAAACGCGGTCGGCGCGACGAAACCCAGGCAATCGACATGTTTCTTAGCTCCCTAGATAGAGCCTTGAATTCTAGAACCCCACGAAGCCAAGTTTGGACTCTCAAGCGCTTTGGTGAACGATGGGATGACATGGCCGGACCGTCATTAATGCTGTTATTGGTATTTTCAAGAACCGCAGAAACATCTGTGTAAGGATTTATGAATATTGTCAAGGGCAACAACTAATTCAGCCGAAGGCTGTATTACATTAGTTCTTAAGTTTTCCCCCAAATATAATGAGGGTTTGGTGCGGACAGGGATGCGCAAAAGTTTTCCCAAATCTGATTGGCCCAGATTTTGTATGGCCCAAGGCAAAACGAGGCGCAACTGGATAAAGCTCCCAAAGAAGTGGGACATAGCCATCTGCCCCTGAATTGTTTACTTCGCTGCAGAACTTCATTCAAACAACTCCGCTTCATGTCCTTCATGACATAATGAGTACGGGGTCTGCTTCACGGGTTCAAGATAATTAGACTCCTATTATCTACGCCCGCTATAGCGAGGAGAAACCGACAGGCGACTTCATAAGCAAACGAAAATCTGCTAGTAACACCAAAAGCTGCCTGGACTGTCGTAACTCCCGCAACTCTCATGTCAGCTCTGTCTCCCCACGCCTCAAGACAATCAGCGCCAACTAAGCGAAGCGTTCCAGATCCAGGGACGCAATCCAGACGTTGAAGAACCTCGCTGTCGGCCCTTCCTCAAGCGAGAGTCCTGCTCTCAAGAGAACAGAAGAAGACGCTAGTCTATCGCCTCCAAAGGACAAATGCGGAACCCAGCCTACATAGTCGGAGAGGGTACGGCAATGTCATACAGCGAGTACGTTATTTGAAGCCTCGATAAGCCAGCCGCGTGTAGAGCTTGGCACGCCAGTGCCGCCAACCCAGCAAGGCTCATAGCTCTTCCGGACACTGGCTCCCTTACCTGCCGTGCAGCGAACGACCCATCCGATCGTGCCACTGTCTGATCCAGCTACTGTCCGAGGGAGTACAACCAGTGTGGATCACGCTTACTTGGCAAATAAATACCGCAAAGGGGGGAAGGACTCGCAAGATGACCCTTCCATAGCCGGGGCGAGGGTCAAGCTGGCCGCTATCCAGCGCGACCATCGTTCGCGACGCCGTGCAGGGGAAACTATATCACTGACGCCCACAATATCTCAGTTAGGCAGCTTTTAAGGTTCAGATGTTGCTGGAGAAGGTATCTATCCTTGTGCTGTGGTTGGTAGTATCGTCGGGCTGACCATGGGACATAGATGCGAGCCAAGATCCGCTACGGACGGGTGGGTTACAAGTTAGGGATCTGCTATCTAAGCAAGGAGACGACAGGGTCCAGTTCTCAGAGTCCGATATTGACGCTGAGGACTATGCCAACGTACTGCTTTCTCCCGCTCGTCCACGCAGGTATCTCGAGCAATTGGGAATCGAGCCGGACTCTGAATCGGGTGAAGAAGACGAGGACGGTGACAGGGACAATGATTTTGTGGATAGAAGCCCTCTTCGCCGTCGGCCGCTGCAGCCCTCCGCACAGCCAAGGCGTGGCCGCCGTGGTCCTGCTCCAGGCACAGGAGGGCGGCCAAGAGGGCCTCGGAGGGGAACACGAACACGGTCGTCGAGACCGCCACGACGTCTTCGGAGTCCAGTGATAATTCCACCGGAAGAATCGGCGGTCTTCCATGCACAAGATCCGGTGTGGAATGGCGATCTCGAGGCGTGCGCCTTGACCGACCGCGATAAGGCCATCCTGCGCGAGTTCTGGACTAAGCTTGACAATGATCAGATGGAATACTGCAGCAGATGTCGCGAGTGTTGGTTTCAGATGGAAATAGATTATGAGGGCATTTGCTCGCGTTGCTATCGAAAGGATGAGAAGCGTGGCCCTGACGAGCCTTACTTCTTCTCTGCCGAAAATCATCTTAACTTCGGCCCCGTGGCGACCCAATTGCCTAAGCTCACGCCTACAGAAGAGGCATTAATTACTCGCGTTCACGTCCATGTGAACATCATGCTAATGCGAGGGTAATAGTACAAGTATTAGGGGCATGTCATTCACTTTCTTCGCGAAGTTAGCTTAGTGTATAATTAGCTCCCGCTTTTACTACGGGAGTTAAACACGGTATTACTGCGTCCTGCTAATACGTTATTACACGTTAATCTCAGCCGGTAATTTACCCGCTAGTTTCGTGTGCGCTAGCAGGCGGTTATAATATGGCTTAACTACCTCCGCCATCACTATCCTAGCTATTAATGTATCGTTATTAACGATAAGCGACTAAGCTAACTGTTAGAGGACGGTAATATAGTGGACGCTATCCCCTAAAGTTAGGTGGAGGCTGCTAACGTGGGACCGGAGGAAGATTAGGAGGCAGAGCCTAAGCTAGAGGACGCGGCTGCGGTGCCTAACCTGTTAGCTAAGGATACGGAGCTTAATGCTCTACGGTCTATTCTCGCGGGCGAGCTAGAAGCGAATGCAATGCAGCCGCTTATAATAGGTTCTTAAGGGCGGGCGTAGCACGAGCTACAGCTACCAAATATACGGCACACACCAATTAATAAGTTTAATCGCTCTTATGCTCTTCTCTTATTAGCATTCCCTTGCCTCTTCCTAGACGATAAAGCTAACTTTATAGAGCCTTACTTACGGTTAATTAAGTATAAGGATTATATTAAGCACGTAATATAGTGGTATAACGAACGTTTTACGCGGCACTTAACCTTTCGTTTTATCGCATTTAACACCCTTATATGGTTCTAAGCACGAGTGCGATTAAAATTCTTCGTAAAGTAATATAATAGCACCCGCGAACCGCTTATTACGAACGTCACTACACGAGACGCGGGAAGCTAGGCCGCACTAGTAAGGGTAGGCATAGCTGCTAACTAATAAGGACATTAAGTCACGTGATAGCTTATTAAATTATATAAATGATTTAATGAGATAAAATTATTAGGATTATTAGGCGATTTAA
>NW_006916853.1:0-30194 GCF_000187405.1 Metarhizium acridum CQMa 102 | reverse complement strand
TCAACTCACTACTGACTAGCCCACTAGCTTATTGCATTTCCATGCGCCTAGTTGCACCATATTATTGTCATTCCAATGCCCTCGACACGCCTGCTTGGATCCAGCCAGAGCAGTCCATTCGGTAAACTGGAAGTCTCTAAACTGCGTATTCTTGGCTGGTTGGTTCTGTGGGATTGGGGTTTGTCTGAGGTTTGGCCAGCCTGGCTGAGCGCCTCAGGTGCCGTGGTTATGGCTTTTTCCCCGATTGCTGCATAGCCGTCTAAAAGCGACTGGGCAAGTCTATGAACCAATAAATCAAATCAATTCTTAGATGCAAGATTTGAGAATGCAAGATTTACGATGCAAGGCCTTAGATACAGGATCTCAGATGCAAGATCTTAGATGCAAGGCTCGAGCCTGCAATTTCACGCCAGAATTTGCGAATGTAGCCCTTCGGGGCGTGTGATATTCTTACTCTTTCGGGAATCCTTTTTCTACAGAGAGTTGCATTGTGGTACAAATGCTAGCCATCGCACCAGGTAGTCACCTTGCCTTCTGGAGAGATGACTATTTACGGTCTGGGGAGACTTGATGAAGCCAGGATCTGCACTACTGGCCCTTCAAGAGGGATAGTCGCCGAGATTAATGAAATCCAGCTTAGGATAATCTTTTGACAAGTGGTTGACGGGGTTGCAGCGATAAATTTAATTCAGGGGTAAAGTCTCGACGCTCTTCGGTTTTCTCTTTGTTCGCTTCTTTCCTTCAAGTCCATGAATTCAAGCTCCACAAAAAACGCCCTCAATGGGCTGGCCATCATGGGATCTTAGCTGGCAAGAAATGATCATCGTGAGCGCGTCTTGACTAGGTCTTGGATGGGTGTATCTAATTGCTGGGGATGAGTTCTTTACGTTCCTTGGGGTATTTAAGTATTTAGGATGGACCTATTGGGTATCCATGGCGAGGACCTGTAACTTGAACCCTGAGCTCGGTCAGATCCCGAATCTTTAATGTTGGATCCAAGACTGCATATCTGAAGTAGCTATCCACGCTATGTATTAGCACTGCAACTCCAGCCTCATTGCCGCTTCGTCAGCGACGAATGGATTCATCCAGTGCCAATAAACGAAAATAAATGAATGACTATAATTTGCGATTCTAGAATTTAGATCTCTGTCCTGAAATTGGGTTAGGATGTTAGCTGTTCGTCCTGTATGTTAATGCTTATGTCCCTTTCGCCGTTCAAACTAAGTACCGAACTCCTTTTTATTTTAGGTATCTGGAGAGCTTATTGACATAGCAAGAAATCGTATAACATGGGCCGCAAAACTTCTTTGACGAAGTATGATCAGATGGTGCTTGAGATGCAAGAGGGCATCGGCTTGCCCTACTCCGTTGTCGCAGGATTTTTGTCATGGCTTTTGCTAGCCGGCTTTCTAATTTCGCCTAACACCTATTCCTCTATACGTTTTCATGTACTAGATCAAACCGGTGACATCTCCAAGGTTGTGATGAGCTCTATATTGAGTATCCCACTGCTTTGTATCGCTATTTTTCTCTGTGCGGTGTCTGCAATTGGGCTCGTCTGCTTGTGGTGGAAATTGCGGCGTAACTACATTTGGGTGAACAACCAAATTGTTATGTAAGTACACACTCTCTGTAAGACTTTTGGCAAATCTAATCCGGCGCAGCCCTATCATAACGCATACGGCAATGGGCTTCGTGTCAACGTGCCGAACTCCTTTTTATTTTAGGTGTCTGGCGAGCTTATTAACATAACAAGAAATCGTATAACATGGGCCGCAAAACTTCTTTGACGAAGTATGATCAGATGGTGCTTGAGATGCAAGAGGGCATCGGCTTGCCCTACTCCGTTGTCGCAGGATTTTTGTCATGGCTTTTGCTAGCCGGCTTTCTAATTTCGCCTAACACCTATTCCTCTATACGTTTTCATGTACTAGATCAAACCGGTGACATCTCCAAGGTTGTGATGAGCTCTATATTGAGTATCCCGCTGCTTTGTATCGCCATTGCTCTCTGTGCGGTGTCTGCAATTGGGCTCGTCTGCTTGTGGTGGAAATTGCGGCGTAACTACATTTGGGTGAACAACCAAATTGTTATGTAAGTACACACTCTCTGTAAGACTTTTGGCGGATCTAATCCGGCGCAGCCCTATCGTAACTCATACGGCAATGGGCTTCGTGTCAACGTTTGTTAATGTGTATGGTACGGCAAGGGGACAGTGGTCAGTTTCCGCGATTACAACAGCATTTGTCACTGGGTCACTGTTCATTTGCTCTGTGACACTTTTTCTCATATTCAAGTATGTGTTATTACAGAGGCTCAAACAAAAGCCTTGGACTCCTTTCGAAGAATATGACAAGCCAAGCTTTGTGAGAGAGCAGGGACAAGAGATGACCGTTTCATGCACCCAATCGCAATGGTTTTCTTCATCACAGGTAAGGAGACTGTAATAATGCCAATATGTTATGTAACCCTTAAGTCAATTGTACCATAGTTATAGATGACCACGAAAAAGAAAAATGGCCATGCTCATCTACTTCGTCAAGCAGGCCTGGAGATCGTGTCCAAGTCACAAATACGTTTCCAGAGTAACAATCCATCTAGGAATGTCAAGCTTGGCATAGCTTGCCGCTCAAACCTATGAATCCCATCTTAAGAATCTAGTCATGTATCAGGCGTAGATGAGGCAAAATAATTGTACGTAATTCTTCGTCCAGTGCCTCATTTTTCTCTCTATAACGTCGAGCCGGTGAGTTTGTGGACCACCGACCAAGTCGCGACTGTAAGTGGCATGACAGGAAGCATGCTTCGAACACAGGAACTTTGCTGAATCTTAAATCTTGTTTCCTGAATCTTGTTTCGTAAAACCCGTCTCCTAAGTCCCGCAACCGGCGCACTCGACACCACTCATATTCATCGTTTAGCGCTGTATCAAGAACGCGGCCCAACCACCGTCCTACTAGGCACTGGTTCAGGGCGGTTTGCCGGCCAATCACTAGCCTATCATTACGCCTGCATTGCCGCCGATCATCTTTCATCACTCGAGTCTTGTCCCCCTCCTCTTGTCGAGCTGTCCCTATTTCCCTCGACTCCATCGTCCTCCCCTACACGCTCCATAGTGCAACCTCACCGCGCAGACGTTCCAACAATAGACGATGTCCTCGGCGAAGGGTGGCAAGCCAAATTCACTCAGCCGATAGTCACTGGTCCTCGCAATCAACGACCTATCTTATTCTATACCTGCTATAGGCTGTTGACCCTCGGCCATGCTTGGGCTCTCTAGAGTGACCCCTTCTAATGTAATCCAGGTGTTTCCTACCTCAATACGAGATTGATATCCCATTGTCCATACGAGTCCTGAATTAGAGTATGACAGAATAGGCCCAGATTCAGAAGCGACTTTTAAAGTGTGTAGTTCGTTGTCCCATAAAGATAATGCCCGAGTTTCGACTCCTCCGATCCAGCCAAGCCTCTTTGCCTGCATTGTAGGGGAGAGTTGCAGTAGAAGTTCATGTTGCGCCGCAGGCATGTTATCACTGGTAGGACGAATATGAACTGCCTCAACATCAGATAACGAGCCATCAAGATGCTCTTGATTGCGTAAGTGCCTGTAAATACCGGAGGGACATGGTATAAACCGACCGCCAACAAATACAAGCAGTACTACAATCAGAGGATCTAATTGGAGTTTTGGTTTGGCAAAGAACAGATGATCTAGATCCATACCAAGGAACAGGAGGTCACTGGCTGATTGGTATTCAATAGAGCAGCGACGTAGTTCCGATACTATGCTTTCGAAATGGACTCCAGGCTTGAAGATACTGCCCCATACTCTCGGTTGGCGCATGCGCTGCTGGTTCCATTTAGATAGTTGCCAATGCAGGTGCAACCGAACTATGGCAGCAGACCTAGGATCTAAGTAATCCGTGATTATGATCTGCACATCGACTGGCAATTCCTTCCAGAGCATGATTATTCGCGTGTGGTGCGTTGGCGCTACAGCCCGAATATAATATCGTCAATACAACGGTGCAAAACACCAGAAGTCAGAGCATTGACAATTTTTGACGGATTTTGTATGTGAGAAGCCTCATGGGAGGTTGTCGATGGACTCTCCGCGAGTCAACAATTTAGCAATCCGCCGGATTTGAGATCATGGATCTACAGCTTTGGACCTAGGAACGCGGATCTCACATCCGAGATTCAAGACCCAGGATCCCACGTCGTACGCCTTACGTCACGTTTCAATCCACAGTCCTTTTTCTCGCAGAACGCACCGTTAATATATAGAAAAAGGCAGTGCTTCAGAAAGATTCGGTCATCAACGATTAGCGCGGCTTTACCAATAAGCACATCATTGTTTATTAGACATATTTACACCATTGTATTCTCTTTGGTACATGCGCGATGTCAGAGCTCCCGATTATTATTGCACTTCTCTGTTGTTCGTGGCATGCCCATGCTTTGGGACACGCGAGAGTAATCAATCGCTGCCCCTTCTCTGTGTTTCTTGCTTCGGTCCAAGCGACATCTCCATTTGTACTAGAATTGCCTCCGGGAGACACTTACGTTGAGACATACCGCCCTGTCGAAAACGGAACTGGTGTATCAATTAAAATTACGAGCGATATCTGCGTTGGCGAAACCTCGACCGACGTAGGCCGTGCAAACGCCTTTGCATCTAGCTCCAAGACACAGCTGGAGTATTCTTACGTGCCTTCGCAGCACCCTACGGATCTGTACTATGATCTGTCAGACATTAACGATGAATTTCCGAGGCAGTTTTGCGCCTATGGTGTTGCCCTGCATACCTCCGCCAGCGACTGTCCTGGTGTATTGTGCCCTTCTAGCTGTGACGACGTTTGTCCCAACGTCTATAACGACCCCAATGATAACCATGCTACTAAAGGATGCCGAAGTAGTGTGGATATAACCCTCGAACTCTGTGCTTATATCCGAAATCCCTAGAAGCGCTGATGACTAGAACACACCAAGCACAATTTGTAGGGAGCTCCATATACAACTTGATTTACGTTCCGTCGCACGAAGAAGATGCAAAGATTTTGTCTCGATATTCATATAAATAGTACAAAAAAGGTCAAACTATAATTACTACACTGCTCCCTTGAGATAAACCATCATTTACACTTTTTGAATGGGATAGTCTAGAGGTGTTTTCTGTATGGGTAGGGGGTAAGATTGCTCCTAAAAATGTTAGAGATTTAGGCCAGATGAAGGGGGCGGATAACATACAACTTGTTGATGAGATGGCGGGAACGTCGAATCCTGAGTTGAGCTATAGGTGTAGAAACGATATTTTCGCCGTACCACAATGTGGATATCTGCACCATAGCGTTGGCATATCAAGTTACCCTTTTTCATGTAATTGTCCATGACTCTTCTGAAGTTATCATTTGTCCTGTCTCTCTTTTGTAGGAGCTTATTTTCCTCTGCCATCGTGTTCTGACCTTAAGATAGTGACCAAAGTGTTCGCAGACCGCTGACCTATTGAAGCGTTTATTGTAGTAGGTTCTTGCAGGCTTATATACATGGGTCAGCGATGGGGGATGGTGGTGTTTTGTTGAGGATCTTGAAAACTAGATCCACGCTCTACGTGGGTGCGGACCAGATGGATTGTTCTTAGGTCCAGAGGGGCCAAAGCTGAGCACCAGTGGGCCTCTTGGCCTACACTCCACGGAATCAACAGAGCGGACGCCGACAAATGCCCTTGTGGATATGGACCCCAGATGGGCGCTGCGGACATAACTGTATTTATAGTCGATTGCTGCATAGCCGTCTAAAAGCGACTGGGCAAGTCTATGAACCAATAAATCAAATCAATTCTTAGATGCAAGATTTGAGAATGCAAGATTTACGATGCAAGGCCTTAGATACAGGATCTCAGATGCAAGATCTTAGATGCAAGGCTCGAGCCTGCAATTTCACGCCAGAATTTGCGAATGTAGCCCTTCGGGGCGTGTGATATTCTTACTCTTTCGGGAATCCTTTTTCTACAGAGAGTTGCATTGTGGTACAAATGCTAGCCATCGCACCAGGTAGTCACCTTGCCTTCTGGAGAGATGACTATTTACGGTCTGGGGAGACTTGATGAAGCCAGGATCTGCACTACTGGCCCTTCAAGAGGGATAGTCGCCGAGATTAATGAAATCCAGCTTAGGATAATCTTTTGACAAGTGGTTGACGGGGTTGCAGCGATAAATTTAATTCAGGGGTAAAGTCTCGACGCTCTTCGGTTTTCTCTTTGTTCGCTTCTTTCCTTCAAGTCCATGAATTCAAGCTCCACAAAAAACGCCCTCAATGGGCTGGCCATCATGGGATCTTAGCTGGCAAGAAATGATCATCTTGAGCGCGTCTTGACTAGGTCTTGGATGGGTGTATCTAATTGCTGGGGATGAGTTCTTTACGTTCCTTGGGGTATTTAAGTATTTAGGATGGACCTATTGGGTATCCATGGCGAGGACCTGTAATTTGAACCCTGAGCTCGGTCAGATCCCGAATCTTCAATGTTGGATCCAAGACTGCATATCTGAAGTAGCTATCCACGCTATGTATTAGCACTGCAACTCCAGCCTCATTGCCGCTTCGTCAGCGACGAATGGATTCATCCAGTGCCAATAAACGAAAATAAATGAATGACTATAATTTTCGATTCTAGAATTTAGATCTCTGTTCTGAAATTGGGTTAGGATGTTAGCTGTTCGTCCTGTATGTTAATGCTTATGTCCCTTTCGCCGTTCAAACTAAGTACCGAACTCCTTTTTATTTTAGGTATCTGGAGAGCTTATTGACATAGCAAGAAATCGTATAACATGGGCCGCAAAACTTCTTTGACGAAGTATGATCAGATGGTGCTTGAGATGCAAGAGGGCATCGGCTTGCCCTACTCCGTTGTCGCAGGATTTTTGTCATGGCTTTTGCTAGCCGGCTTTCTAATTTCGCCTAACACCTATTCCTCTATACGTTTTCATGTACTAGATCAAACCGGTGACATCTCCAAGGTTGTGATGAGCTCTATATTGAGTATCCCACTGCTTTGTATCGCTATTTTTCTCTGTGCGGTGTCTGCAATTGGGCTCGTCTGCTTGTGGTGGAAATTGCGGCGTAACTACATTTGGGTGAACAACCAAATTGTTATGTAAGTACACACTCTCTGTAAGACTTTTGGCAAATCTAATCCGGCGCAGCCCTATCATAACGCATACGGCAATGGGCTTCGTGTCAACGTTTGTTAATGTATATGGTACGGCAAGGGGACAGTGGTCAGTTTCCGCGATTACAACAGCAACTGTCACTGGGTCACTGTTCATTTGCTCTGTGATGCTTTTTCTCATATTCAAGTATGTGTTGTTACAGAGGCTTAAACAAAAACCTTGGACTCCTTTCGAAGAATAAGACAAGCCAAGCTTTGCGAGAGAGCAAAGACAAGAGATGACCCTTTCATGCATCCAAATCGCAATTGTTTTCTTTATCACAGGTAATAAGAGTGTAATAATGCCAATATTTTTATGCCACCCTCAAGTCAATTGTACCATAGTTATAGATAACCGCGAAAAAGAAAAATGGCCATGCGGATCTACTTCGTCAAGCCGGCCTGGAGATTGTGTCCAAGTCACAAATGCGTTTCCAGAGTAACAATCCCTCTAGGAATGTCAAGCTTGTCATAGCTTGCCGATCAAACCTGTAAATCCCGTCTTAAGAATCTAGTCATATACCAGGCGTAAATGAGGCAAATTCTACGTAATTTTCCGTCCAGTACCTCATCTTTCTGCCTATAACGTCGGGCCGATGAGTTTGTGGACCACCGACCAAGCCGCGACTGTAAGTGGCATGACAGGAAGCATGCTTCGAACACAGGACCTTTGCTGAATCTTAAATCTTGCCTCCTGCATCTTGTTTGCTAAATCCCGTCTCCTAAGTCCCGCAACCGGCGCACTCGACACCATTCATATTCGTGGGTTTAGCGCTGTATCAAGAACGCGGCCCAAGCACCGTCCTACCCTAAACGCTCCATAATACAGCCTCTCCACTCACACGCTAGACGCTGTCCTCGCGAAGAGCGGCAAGTCGAATTCACTCAGCCGACAGTCACTGGTCCTCGCAATCAACGACCTATCTTATTCTATATCTGCTATAGGATTTTGACTCTCGGCCATGCTTGGGCTCTCTAGAGTGACCCCTTCTAATGTAATCCAGTTCTTTCCTACCTCAATACGAGATTGATATCCCATTGTCCATACGAGTCCTGAATTACAGTATGACAGAATAGGCCCAGATTCAGAAGTGACTTTTAAAGTGTGTAGCTCGTTGTCCCATAAAGATAATGCCCGAGTTTCGACTCCTCCGATCCAGCCAAGCCTCTTTGCCTGCATTGTAGGGGAGAGTTGCAGTAGAAGTTCATGTTGCGCCGCCTGCATGTTATGACTGGTACAACGAATGTGAACTGCCTCAACATAAGATAACGAGGCATCAAGATGCTCTTGATTGCGTAAGTGCCTGTAAATGCCGGGGGGACATGGTATAAATCGACCGCCAACAAATACAAGCAGTGCTACAATCAGAGGATCCGATTGGAGTTTTGGTTTGGCAAAGAACAGATGATCTAGATCCATGCCAAGCAACAGGAGGTCACTGGCTGATTGGTATTCAATAGAGCAGCGACGTAGTTCCGATACTATGCTTTCTAAATGGACTCCGGGCTTGAAGATACTGCCCCATACTCTCGGTTGGCGCATGCGCTGCTGGTTCCATTTAGATAGTTGCCAATGCAGGTGCAACCGAACTATCGCAGCAGACCTGGGATCTAAGTAATCGGTGATTCTGATCTGCACCTCGACTGGCAATTCCTTCCAGAGCATGATTACTCGCGTGTGGTGCGTTGCGCTACAGCCCGAAGATAATATCGTCAATACAAAGATGCAAAGCACCAGAAGTCACAGCATTGACAATTTTTGACGGGTTTTGTATGTGAGAATCCTCACGGGAAGTTGTCGATGGACTCTCTGCGAGTCTACAATTTAGCAACCGGCCGGGTTTGAGGTCATGGATCTACAACTTTTGACCTAGGAACTCGAATCTGACGACCGAAATTCAAGGTCCAGGATCCCATGTCAAACGTCTTACGTCACATTTTAATCCACAATGTCCTTTTTCTCGCAGAACACACCTTTAGTATATAGAAAAAGGCAGTGCTCCAGAAAGATTCGGTCATCAACGACTAGCGCAGCTTCACCAATAAGCACAACATTGTTTATTAGACATATTTACCCTATTGTATTCTCTTTGCTACATGCGCGATGTCAGGGCTCCCGATTATTATTGCACTTCTCTGTTGTTCGTGGCATGCCCATGCTTTAGGACACGCGAGTGTAATCAATCGCTGCCCCTTCTCTGTGTTTCTTGCTTCGGTCCAAGCGACATCTCCATTTGTACTAGAATTGCCTCCGGGAGACACTTACGTCGAGACATACCGCCCTGTCGAAAACGGAACTGGTGTATCGATCAAAATTACGAGCGATATCTGCGTTGGCGAAATCTCGACCGATGTAGGCCGTGCAAACGCCTTTGCATCTAGCTCCAAGACACAGCTGGAGTATTCTTACGTGCCTTCGCAGCACCCTACGGATCTGTACTATGATCTGTCAGACATTAACGATGAATTTCCGAGGCAGTTTTGCGCCTATGGTGTTGCCCTGCATACCTCCGCCAGCGACTGTCCTGGTGTATTGTGCCCTTCTAGCTGTGACGACGTTTGTCCCAACGTCTATAACGACCCCAATGATAACCATGCTACTAAAGGATGCCGAAGTAGTGTGGATATAACCCTCGAACTCTGTGCTTATATCCGAAATCCCTAGAAGCGCTGATGACTAGAACACACCAAGCACAATTTGTAGGGAGCTCCATATACAACTTGATTTACGTTCCGTCGCACGAAGAAGATGCAAAGATTTTGTCTCGATATTCATATAAATAGTACAAAAAAGGTCAAACTATAATTACTACACTGCTCCCTTGAGATAAACCATCATTTACACTTTTTGAATGGGATAGTCTAGAGGTGTTTTCTGTATGGGTAGGGGGTAAGATTGCTCCTAAAAATGTTAGAGATTTAGGCCAGATGAAGGGGGCGGATAACATACAACTTGTTGATGAGATGGCGGGAACGTCGAATCCTGAGTTGAGCTATAGGTGTAGAAACGATATTTTCGCCGTACCACAATGTGGATATCTGCACCATAGCGTTGGCATATCAAGTTACCCTTTTTCATGTAATTGTCCATGACTCTTCTGAAGTTATCATTTGTCCTGTCTCTCTTTTGTAGGAGCTTATTTTCCTCTGCCATCGTGTTCTGACCTTAAGATAGTGACCAAAGTGTTCGCAGACCGCTGACCTATTGAAGCGTTTATTGTAGTAGGTTCTTGCAGGCTTATATACATGGGTCAGCGATGGGGGATGGTGGTGTTTTGTTGAGGATCTTGAAAACTAGATCCACGCTCTCAAATTGCAAGTTTTGGATCTCACAGTCACCAGACAAGATACTTTGAAATCACAGTTCTCTAAAAATAGGCAGAACTACTAGTATATGACTCCTGCCCTTCACATGGTTGCTTAGGGTCTCAAGTATGCAACGGCAATGTTTCTCGATCTGCTGCGTTCAGGAGCCTCAAGCAAGCGGGTTCATAATGTCTATCAGACAGAGCGATGTAACGAAAATATCAGTTAAACATACATTGCGAAAACAAAAACAAAAATCAACACTAGGTCCAAAAGACACTTCTACGCTCTACTGAAGACCATGCGACAAGCATAAACGGTAGAATGGACGACAAGTACTTGGCACTTAATCCTCTTAAATAAGATTTGATCAATTCTTATCCTAAAGCAACCAACCTCAAAGACAATTTGACTCTGCGTACCTCCGCCAGCGACTGTCCTGGTGTATTGTGCCCTTCTAGCTGTGACGACGTTTGTCCCAACGTCTATAACGACCCCAATGATAACCATGCTACTAAAGGATGCCGAAGTAGTGTGGATATAACCCTCGAACTCTGTGCTTATATCCGAAATCCCTAGAAGCGCTGATGACTAGAACACACCAAGCACAATTTTTAGGGAGCTCCATATACAACTTGATTTACGTTCCGTCGCACGAAGAAGATGCAAAGATTTTGTCTCGATATTCATATAAATAGTACAAAAAAGGTCAAACTATAATTACTACACTGCTCCCTTGAGATAAACCATCATTTACACTTTTTGAATGGGATAGTCTAGAGGTGTTTTCTGTATGGGTAGGGGGTAAGATTGCTCCTAAAAATGTTAGAGATTTAGGCCAGATGAAGGGGGCGGATAACATACAACTTGTTGATGAGATGGCGGGAACGTCGAATCCTGAGTTGAGCTATAGGTGTAGAAACGATATTTTCGCCGTACCACAATGTGGATATCTGCACCATAGCGTTGGCATATCAAGTTACCCTTTTTCATGTAATTGTCCATGACTCTTCTGAAGTTATCATTTGTCCTGTCTCTCTTTTGTAGGAGCTTATTTTCCTCTGCCATCGTGTTCTGACCTTAAGATAGTGACCAAAGTGTTCGCAGACCGCTGACCTATTGAAGCGTTTATTGTAGTAGGTTCTTGCAGGCTTATATACATGGGTCAGCGATGGGGGATGGTGGTGTTTTGTTGAGGATCTTGAAAACTAGATCCACGCTCTCAAATTGCAAGTTTTGGATCTCACAGTCACCAGACAAGATACTTTGAAATCACAGTTCTCTAAAAATAGGCAGAACTACTAGTATATGACTCCTGCCCTTCACATGGTTGCTTAGGGTCTCAAGTATGCAACGGCAATGTTTCTCGATCTGCTGCGTTCAGGAGCCTCAAGCAAGCGGGTTCATAATGTCTATCAGACAGAGCGATGTAACGAAAATATCAGTTAAACATACATTGCGAAAACAAAAACAAAAATCAACACTAGGTCCAAAAGACACTTCTACGCTCTACTGAAGACCATGCGACAAGCATAAACGGTAGAATGGACGACAAGTACTTGGCACTTAATCCTCTTAAATAAGATTTGATCAATTCTTATCCTAAAGCAACCAACCTCAAAGACAATTTGTTTCAAGCAGAATATTTCCATATTGCGTGACAAAGACAAACAAACAGTACATAAACTAAGAGCCATCAAGCATATAAGGGCCTACCACAAAGCTACAGTGCCACAGCAGCATTCACCAATATCTGATACAATATCAAACCAGAGTGAGATTCTAGGGGCTTGGCCAACCTACTGGTGGTTTATGGGGTCTCACGATTCGTAGAAATCCGTATCTGCTTTGTTAGCCTCCAGGCATTTGTCGGATTCCTTATCGAAAGAGCTTCTCAGCTCTAACATTCGGAGCTTCCACTTCCGAATAATCAAAACGACGGTTATTACATATAGAGTAGCGGTCATAGTAAAAGAAGAAACCCATTGAAAGGGTACGAGCTGGCTTCTCAGTTGCGCAACGCCAAGTGCTCCAGACAAAAAACTGAGAGAATATGTGATAATGCAGTCCTGTCTACGGTTAGTTCATACGACTTGTCACACGGACTGTAGTCACCAAACCTGATACGCCAATGCAAACAAAACCCCACAAGCGAATATGCCCCAGGTTGAAATTTGGCCGACTACACGGCATGCAGTGGATGTAGGGTCTGGAAGCATCATTGAGCCATTCCAATAGACCGCAACAATCGTCCATGCCAAAGGGCCAGACATGGTTGCTGTGCGGATCAATATCCAGCAGGGTGAGTGACGGAAATACAATATACATAGATTGAGAAGATTTAGTACCAGGAGAAGCTCAGCTGCAATGAAGAAGGAATTGACGAATAATAGGATAAATGCGGAATGAAAGACGTTGTTCAGGATGAACTGGCCCTGCATCACTCCAAGCCCCACAGGCGAGGTTTTGTACAGGTCGTAGACGATGTGAGCTGACTGGAAGACGAAGAGGCCGACCCTGTTTAAAAATGTAAGGTGATGGAGTCTTAAATTATGAAGGCTGTAGACAAACCAAAACATATCCCCAAGAATGTGGTCCAAAGTGAAGAGTGACGGGTGCAGGTAGTTCAGTTCCCATATTTTGTCGTGGAAGTAGACGGAGATAACTGCGGACGAGATCCAGGTGATCAATGTGACAACTTGTGCGAGGACCCTACTTTATGGGCAGTTGTCCACACAGGCTGATAACCTGTCCATTGAGGATATGATCAGTACCATGCATTTCAAGTGACAGAGACACTTACGCTTTTCAGCTTCCATGATATGATAGGTAGAAACGGCGTGGTACTGGAAGACTTAGATATGTGTACAGTATCGAATAACAAAATGACTACTGCAATAGAATAGATAAGTTGGAGTATTAATATGTTTTTACTGGATGCATTCATATATATGAATCTTTCAGACCGAGAAGCCTCCGTTAGGCACTGTTGGCCGAGGCGTCAAAGCAGGACGACACAAGGTAACCAATGGGCAACAGACCTAGCCGCCCACAGACAGTCAACAGCCTTCTCTGATGGCCCCTTCCAATTGAATGCCATGATCTCTCAAAGACGCACACATTTTGAAACCGTCCCTTCCTTTAAGGTTGGTTAAGGGGGTCTAGGCGCGCCGTTTAAGTTTTTCCACGTAAGACACCCATCACCAACATCTATTACAATACCAGATGCTTTATTTGCAAGTCAGATGCTACTAATTATGGAATCAACACCACACACCTCAGAAGTAGCTGTTCTGGTGCAGAGGGGAAACCACTGCGGCCGACTTTCACATTGATTTCGACCGAGGTTTATCTCCGACAGCCCCTGCAGCAACCATCCTGCTATTGCCACTCGAGCCTGAATCATGGGTGAGCTCCTCCTTGGGGGGGTCCCATGGAGTCCATGGGGTGGTTGGTGTTGTTGGTGGCTTTGGAGTCTTCGGACTGTCACCCCCCTCCCAGTCATCCTCATCCCAGTCAACAAGATGGTTCAAGCATGACAGCAGTAGATCATTATCACGTGCCAATCGCTTCACCTCAGACGCAACCTCATCTAATGCTACTTGCAAGTACCTCAGGTCGCCGTGCACAGCCTGCAAGGATGCGTGAGTTGCTTCCAAGTGCAGCCTACACCTGTTCAGTTGGGATCGGAACTCCGTCTCGTTCATTTTGGTCGATGCCATGGTTATGCTCGAACTTAACCCATACGAGAAGTGAAAACAAGGGGAATTTCCCCAGCTATTTATCTTCTCATGAGCCCCTTGCGGGATCCTAGTAAACGCAAATTTATTTACAAGCGAGCGGTGGTAAAATTAGCAATTGTGACCAGTCTCATTTGCTAGAGCGCATTCCAAAATCTTATGGCCAACAAGGTAGAACTATATTTATCAAATTCCCGATCAACTACACAAGGATACGTGGCAATTACGACTTTAAGAGCCTAGCTGATCGCCTCAGTTACTGTGGATGTGCTATGCCATTGTGTCTTTTTTTAGGTTTTCCTTCCTGCCAAGGAACTGTGGCAGGCCCTTCTGGCCCGGCGCTTACACAGACGGGCTCATTGATTCCTGAAATTCTATCGTAAGGCAAGGGGGTGACGACGCGGATTTCCACATCATCCGAGTCTGCTGTATTGTGGATGACCTTGGGGCCATGCGACGGATGAACTGAAACCGTGTGAGACGGGAGCGTACCTCCTTCAAGGGCGGCACTTGAAGGATCATCCTTGAAGACTGCGTACATGTCTTTGTCAACAGTAACGACAGTGTGAGAATCTGTATTCTTGGGCACCCAGACGGTATTCCAGATTTCTGGGAAGCATGTGTCGTGGAAAAAAGGCTGCACAACAAAACACATTTGCCAATGCAAGCCTTCCATGTTCGTACTACACTGCACAGGTCGTACTTTGTGATCATGAAGGCTCAACCATTTATCTATCGCGCCCGACTGGTTAGAACATCCCATGAAACAGTATTTAGGGTGCTCGAGGCATCGGAGCTGGATAAAGATGCCTTTAAGGGGCTCGTTATAAAGCGTGTTCACCTGGCAAGAGATCGTTATGTTGGACGGATAATAGTGAGTGGGTTGGGCTAAGTAAGCAGTAGAAGGGAACGCAAAGTCTTCCTGAATCTTCGCCTTGGCTCTTTGGCCTTTTATGTTACCGTAGCCTAAGGTCTTCTAAAGAACCGAACTCTTAGAATTCAGTTTCCTGTTTCCAGGTTTCAGTCTCCTTTATAGCTCAACTATACTAAGGTACGATCTTGTAGAGAGGAACTAAATTCCGCAAATTAGGAACTTGGACTGATTGTGACTTGCGCGTCCCACTAAAATGTATAAATCACCAGAGTTCTGTTGGTTTAGTGCTCCCTTCGCTCTTTGCTCTCACACACCACACACCCAAGCACGAAACCCACTCACTCTAGCCGAAAAACGCCATACGAAACTGACTATGGAGCTAGGCGAACTCCCACTAACACCGAAAGAAGCGGAGGAGAGCATTCTGAGTTTTACAAGAGCAGAGTTGACATGGGCTCAAATCTGCTGCCAATCGTGGGAGAGTGCGTATTACGCTGCACAGGCACAAATTGTCCAACTCCATGTAAAAGTTGCCTACTTAGAATTGGTCATCGCCGACTCAACTGAAGTCCGACCTGGAGCTCCCGAACCTTAGTGCGTAGCATTATGGCTGCCTGTTGTACTCGCCCTGTTTGCATCGTCCTGTTTGCGTCGTCTAATGAGTGCACACTGGTAGAGTTTTGATTAACAATTGCAGGGGGCATCTGTAAGCTGATTCGCTGAACCAGTCTGTCGGGACGGCCCGTACAAACACCGAAGTTGTCTCTTTCCCCCACACTGCCTGGGCGGGGTGGTGTGGCAGAATGATAGGGCTGTACTCTGGCTGAGCATGATCGTCCGAATGGCAATGCACTACCATGCTAGTACAAGGCGGATTTCACGCTGTAGGTGGGGCGCGCTACCAAAATCGGCGGCCTTCTTCCAATTGGTTAACGAGCCATCATGGGAACTGTCACTCGTAGTTTGGCCAGGGGGAAAAGAAACAGGGATGTCTAATGTAACTCCTCCGTCTGTGACTGAAAATTTTTTATTCCACCGTGTAGACCTTGCCGAAGTTCACTTATTGATAAGGGTTAGAATGCTCTGGTTGTTTGGCGCTACCGTTATGACAATCTTTGCCTAATTGGAAAGACCTGGCAGTTTTGAGGTGCTTGCAGCGAACGATAAGGCAACTCCATCTTGTGCAGGTTCTCACGTCGAGCCAGGATGAGTTTGCCCGGCATGAAGATCATGCACCGCGTCTATCTCTTTCGATGGCAAACCCGACCCCTGCAACACATACCTAAAGCTGCATTCTTATCACGCGGGCCTGGAGTACAAGGAATCAAGCGACTGCAACATGCCCATAGGGCTGTAGGGGCCAAGTTGGATGTGGCTAATTCCTCTGCCACAGCGTATCTCGTGTCCATATGGTAGTCAACAAATTTGCCCTTTGGCGCCGGAAATGGTTAACACGAATCACCCTATTGTAAGCACAGCATTTAGGGTTTCTCAAACACCGAAAGAGGAACAAAAAAGGCCAGTAAAGCAATGCCAGCGGAAAATGTGGCGAACGATCTGTCTGACGAATCGGAATGCTCTATAGCCGACCAAGAGCGGGCACCATGACACATAACCGTGCATATCGAGGCGTGAACGACTCGGGACTCATCACCGGTGGGGACAGTAGAACTGCCAGATACGGGAGCAGGTTCTTGAGGGGGTCAAAATGGACAAGTCGGCAGCGTCCAGGCCCACAAAACGATTGAAATATGGCAGAGTGTTGCCGCACAGCCTTCGGCCGATGGGAGGCTAGAGACGAATCAATCTAAGACGGCACGACCCCTAAGGCACAAAATGCGTTTCGTCACAAAGACTGGGACGCTTTTGGGGACTAGTCTCCTTGCTGCTAACCCACTTCCCACCAGCCTTGTCCCTACTCGTGCCATGACCCACTTTATTTGGAACTCGCGAACTCGGGGCATGGCACGAGTCATGATTAAGATCAAGGGGTTGCTTCGTGGGCGTTCTATGTGAGAAATCGTCTTCCGCAAGACCCGCTGCTATCGTCCCACACCCCGGAAGGCATCCCAGTCAGTCCCTCATCAGGTACCATGCACCTTAGCGGCGGCTATGGGATTATAGACTGCTTCAGGCAGCAGCGTGGCTACACCGGCAAGGTCGCATTTTTGGCTTCGCGTTGTACTTACGCGAGGGCAAGAATCGCAAGGATGTACTGAATTGGCCATGTCCACGATATGGGGCATACACCCTAAAAGAAGCGCTGGGGCTGGATGGCAACGACGTAGGACCAACAATACCTCAAAAGGTGCACGCAAGATGGATGGAGCTGAAAAAAATGAGATCTGGTGGCGTGGCTTGGTCTGGCTTGACGTAATGGCAATCTCTATTCGGAAACGTGGTCCTGGTGAGTTCGCACTTAGACAGCCGCCAGCCCCCACACCTCGCTTTACGACCAATACTATCGAAGAAACGCCAGGCATGGAAAAGCTTTGCTTGTATAGCATAGCTGGCTTAGCAAGGGTATGCTCCCGCGGAACTGCCAGGGAAGTGACGAAGCACTAACAGCCCGGCCATTAGTACCGCTGAGTTCAGTGCGCGAGGCTAAGCCTAGCACGCCACGCAGCACGTCAATCTTTAGCGCCGGGCACCCGTTAGTGAGAAGCGGTTCAACTTCCGAAGACATGGAGTGGGGCCCGCTATTCATTTTTATCGCGGCCCTTCTGGCGGTCCCCCTGTACTTTCCTTTTGTCCTCTTAAACGCGTTTTTACAGATGCCGGGCATCCTTGCCGCTGATCCACTACGTCTGCGGCCACATTCTGGATTTGCTTGTAGAGCAGTTATTTCCGGAGGCCCTACAAATGAGATTCGGTGACTAGTTCACTCGTATGAGTGGTTAATTTTCCGTAATTAATTCTTCAGTATATAGATTTTTGGGAACAAAAGAGAGAGAGCGTAGAGTGCAGGAAATAGTGAAGAACATGGAGGGACGCAACGAAACTTCAGAAAGCATATAGCAGAAATTAGTGGGACGACAGTGGAGTGGGCAAATAGCCAACGACCAAGCCTAGCCTGGTCCCATATGCTCAATTCACTTCCATGCGAGGCACGCTCAACGATACGTGGAGCCAGGGGGCATGGAGGCCGACTGAAGGTGGTGAGACTGCTTTGTAAATTAAAGCCTCCATTTTACGGTAACCGGCGCATCCTCGCCACGCGAAGAAAAGCCGAGTCATCCAGCCGAAGGGGTCTAATGAGCAGCAGTAAATAAACAATGCTGGTGACTACAACGGTGCTGAGAACTCATCACGTCTTTATTAATACAGAAAAGACCAACTTCTAAGCAACCTAGGGTTCTCCGGGAAATCAACCAGTCTTATTTACTCTATACGCAACCAGTCGATCTCAGTTCACTTGGGAATCAATCCATAGCATCTTTATTTCCATTCTCTCCTCTAATAATTCACACATAAACCATTCGTGAAATATTTTGAGAATGTGTTTCTTCGAGCAAATCGTTTGGACTTGCGGGTATTGGAGATGGGGGAGCTTTCGCGAACAATGCAACAAGGAGTATCGAACAGGCGAAACTTGCGGGCTAAAGCTTGTACACGAGGTCGAGAACAGAAAAGCGCCATGTAAGCTCTGCAACAGCATGGCTACGAAATCTCGAATGCTGCAAAAAAAGGCTGCAGACGTCGACAGATGGCGAACACAACGGCTTTATCCTGCCACGGTTGAGAAAACTGAGATGGAAATACGCACCTTACAGGAACACATCCTGAGACTTGTTCAGCAGCACAGGCTGATAGATAGGGGCGAGAATAGCGTATTACAGTGACAACTTTACCCACTGGTGTGGTTGTACCTGATATTGTGGCGGAGTCGTATAGGATAGGGACGACTCAAAAGGAAGGTCAAGCTTTAGGGCTTGCAGATTATCTGTGTCAGGGACGAGCCTGTTTATCATAGTTTCTTACGGATGTCAAGGCGCAGGTGACAAGGTTGAATATGCCTGATATCTCTGTCGTAATATGATATTGCAATCCCCGAAATAGTTATGATCTATTGTCAGTTCGTGTTTGGCCTGCCGCAAGCAGCAGACAGAGGCGGAACCCGTGAAGGGGAGAAGAGGGAGGATGGCGAAGAGGTCGATAAGTTGTGCGAAGAGATTGCCGTCGCTGCATGATCATGGCAGGCGCCGGATGCCCTAATAGTTGGACAGGTTGAAGGAGAGGGGGAGAGAGGGCCGAGTTCTTGAATGAGGGTTGTATAAGACTCCTTGTCATGGATAGTTTCCTTAACAACTTGCCTTGAGAACTTCGCCAGCTTGGCTCCTGTACGCAACTCGAGATCAATGTTTAGCTCATCGTAACATTAGTTGCCTTTGTTGGAGCTGATGCCGAAGCACAGCGTTTGCAGTGACCATGTTACTGCTCATCCAGTCAGCTTCCATTGGTGTCATAGCTATTCCTCTCCCTACCAGCAACTTGTGGTTCGGACAATAGCCCTTTTCTTGATTGCTTCCAATCTTTTGAAGGCACTTAGGACAACGCCACCAATCCATATGTTCGACTTGGACAGCAATCGATGTGCCGCTATGCGCACGATGGTTTTTCTGGATGGCTTCCTTGTGCGCCTTTCTTAGATGCTCGCGTAACGCATCTAAGCGACGGAAAGGGACTGAACTTCGCTTACAACGTTCGTAATCGCAGAGGAATGTGCCATCCCGCCGGTCGGGGAGGCCGAGGTGCACGCGGCGATAATGTTGAACGAGTTTCACGTGCGTCCCGAATAGCCTAGCAACGCAGTTTGGGTAGAGGCATACCAACGGAGTCTCTTTACCCAGTTGAGATCTGTGCAATATATACGTTAGCCTGGACGAACAATAAAGGAGGGCTTTCGGAGAACGAGGGACTTTGCCTTGCGCCTCGGGAGCTACTCTGTCGACTTTCTTGATACTTATCATCCATTCCTTTGCGTTGCGCGACGGTCTTCCATTTCACTTTTGGAAGCAAGTTCTCAGCCCTGGGGATAAATGGCGTTTCCATCTGCCCGTTGTGCAGCGTGGTGGGCGGGGTCAGCGAACCAGAAGCGCTAGTATCTATAGCCATCGAACGTGGCACAGTGAGTCGAAGGAAGAGGAATATATGTCCCCCAACGACGGAATCACTAGGTTTGTATGGTTGTAGAACACTGCATGTGAGGGTGCAGAGCAACATGGCTCCTCTAGGTGCGGGTGGGGGGTCTGTCATTATGCGACGGAAGACAGCGACACCCAACCACACATCCTAAACAGACGTCGTCGGCGTAGAGGGACACTCAGCACCGTGGACAGGAAATGTCGAGAAAATAAAACTTCCGCCCTAGGAGCTGCGTCTCGCACCGTAGGCTAATCACAGGGCAGTCAAAATACAAGCAACTTGTCAGGCGCGCATATTTGCCGATTGGAAGTTTAAATTGTCAGTCTACCCTATTTCCAAGTAGTTCAACCCGATCACCTGCTCGTAGCTTCTTGTAACCCTAGATGCAAATCACTATTCGCGCATTGTCGTTCTATGTTGCGTTTTATAGTTTGGAGGAGATTTTTCGGTCCAATGCCCAACTTATAGCCTCATCCATCTGGGAAGCCCCAGCGACGGCGCGGTGCTGCACCATAAGTTCAAAAGAATGCACACAAAGTTCAGTTATATACAGAACACTGAAACACGCCTGCAACACTTCTTGCAGTTGTGGCAAATGCGTGTAAGCACTGAAACACATCCGCAACACTTCTTGTAGTTGTGGCCAATGTATGTAGATACCGTCCTGGTTTATAGACTGAGCCTGAGCGTGTCGGAATTTATCGAGCTCACTGATGGCTCGCGACACGCGGTGGATATGTTCGGGGATGCCAAGCTTCCCCTGTATATTGTGCTCAAGAAGTTGTTGGAGCCTGCCCATGGCTGAGTCTAATGCTTCCATGCATCTAGTGCATTCGTCCTGGAGGCTGGTGGCAATCGCTTCAAATTTGGAAACCATCCTTGAGGGAGGAAAGCAAGCCTGCAATGTCGATTGGCAAAGTTTTGAAATGAATCAGAAGAGGACAGGAGGAATATGGGAGGAAGTCATTCAGGCCAACAGTGCATCATTGACAAGGAGGGTGTCTGTCCGTGCAACACTGCTGTTGGTTGTCATACCAACAACAGTTGATGCCATGGATGCAATTCAAGCGGCCAGTCAAACGACAAATGCGGGAGCCCGTCATGGAAACGGCGAAGGGCGTAGCGCTCAGGCTGACAAGAAGCCAAAATAAACTGGGCTAACTGTTGCCATGCATTTAATATCCGGCTCCGGGTAGTTCGTCCGTTGACAGCCGGGTGATGACGCCTGCTCCCCCGGTGCTAAACTGACCAGTCGGAGGCTATCCAAACCAAAGAGACAAGGATCCCCAACTCTGAGCCACCGGCCATCACACACTACTCGAGCGTTGCCCATTGTCCCACACGTACCTCCCAGCCTGTCACTCTGGACTGTGAAGGTGGGCGCCTCATTGACCAAGCAAACCAGCAACATCATGAAGACAATCACACGAAGTGATATATCACAAAGTCTAGAAACTCGAAAGCTATTTGGCTGCTCTTTTTCAGCCAGCAGTCCATTCAGTAAATGTCACACGGTATCGTCCCGAGTCGAGCTGTCCGCATAGACTGAAGAATAATTTCATGGCTTGCCAAGCCTGGCTGAGCGCCTCAGATGCTTGGGTTGCGACACGATCCTCTGTGCTTGACAACGGGCTTCATAAGTGGCATCAGCCCTGGTCGCGCTTTCTTCGAAGCCATGAGTTCTGTCGTAAGGTACGAGTGTGCCAAAGTTGAATGTCGGCGAGTACGACCCAGATGAATTGCCAAAGAAGAACACCGAATGGTGCTGCCCAGGTTTAGACACAGAAGGGCCAAAATTGGATATTAGTTGTGGCGAGCTCGCGTGGATAATTCCTGGGTTTATATCTCCGCCAACATGAAAGACAAGGTGACTATTCTCTTTCTGCGGTACCCACATTGTGTTCCGAGTATCTGGGAACGTTTCGCCAAAAACAAGCGGCATCTATGCCAAGCATTTTCCTCTTGGCATCAAAACCTGCTTGGAGAGCACTGATATGTTCACGGTCGAGGCCATGCCTGACAAAATGGTCGCGTTTGGGGAATGGCTTCAAGTAGCAGTTGGAACTGGCGGGCGCAAGTCTAGACACAATTGCCGTTAGTTGCGCAGAACCAAAAATTGCAGTATATCACGCGTCTCTACCATCTTCCCTTATCCCCAGACTAACCTCGTGTTTAAACCTGCTGCCAATTTTAGTTCAAGTTGACGCCTTCGCGCATACTCCAACTCGGGGCCTGATAAGAGCGTACCCGTTATGGACACAATCTCACCGAACGAGACGGGTTTGAATCCCTGGCCAATGGCCCATGGCCAATTGCGTACAACGCTTTGCGCAAGGGTGAGGGGGGTTGTCCCTCTACGCTTAAAGTGACAGGCTTGAAGTACTGGACTGTAGTGTATTCACTTTTGTCAACTAAAAGGCCACGAATTATGCGCGTTTGCAGAACATAAATGCAGCATGCTACGAAGCAAAGGGGTCACCCCAGAGATTAATCAATGAACTGTTGCATCTACGCCTTGAACTTCTTCTCTCCACATCAGGCAGCCAGGTAACAAGACTTAAGTAATCGGAAGGCCACAAAGCCGAGCATCCCTGTTTGTTAAAAAGGCCTGAATAATTCGGCCGACAAAGCTGGTCCCATGATTTTGGCGCGCGCTTCATCAAGCAGCTGATGTGATATGTCACATAAATTTCACAAGAATGGGACAAGTCAAAACAACCAGGGTCAACGCTCTAGGTCCCATCAGCTTTCCGATGCCCTTGTCACTAAATAAATGTCAATGGCTGTCCCATGTGAAGAATGGCCATATCGCGACACCATCCAGACATAATTTCCTAGTCCACGCTGGTACATTGTACTTCGACAGCACGCTACTTCTCAGGACTTATTTTTAGACAACCGGGCAACAGTACTGTACATGCAGGACGGCTTTATTATTGTACTAACGCGAGGGTGAAAGTCGTACAGACATGTAAAATACTCTAGCCACGATATGGACCCCAACTCCTTTGGACTACATGGGCAACGACGTATGCCTAGCAAATGCCTAGCAAATCTGTCAACCGGCCATAAAAGCCATTAGGCCTCACGTAGTCACGGTGTGTGAGGATAAGGTACTCGGCTCCGGCTCAGATTAGTATTTCAAGAAGGCTGAACTGCTTCTCAAATTTGTTACCTCGATCATCCAGAAACATGCCTTCCATTGAAGTTCCCCCAAATGTGATAAGAGTGTCGAAAGGTAACAGTCGAATGCCTTGCTTTACAACTCATAGTAACGAGGAGAGACTAAGCTTGGAGAAACTTGATCGGGAATATAAACTTGCAAATCGAGCAGCTCGCAGCCGAGAGTTACATAGGCGAGGGCTTGCAGCTTTGCTAGAAAATGGTCAAGGCGCAGTCAAGGCCTCCAGCTCGAATTTAAAAAAACTAGCTCAAGAAGACAATACAATTCTCGACCTTTCAGAAAAACACAAAGCAGAAATACAGCAGCGAAAGGACGATTAGGGTGGGACGGCTAGAAAGGCATTAAATTACCCCTAATTATGAGAAGCAAAGACCTAAGTCCATAAGCTGACTTTAAAGTTATCCTGGCCATTACCCCTCAGGCTCCTGTGCCATAAAAGGAGGCAGTCCAATCCAATTGCCTAATACGGCCTAACAGTCATTTCCTCAGCTTTTATGCCCTCTCACATATCTGAGTTACAGCTGAGGTGCCACGCTTTACTGGTATAGCCGTCTAGAAAGGGGGCTGTAAACCTAACAAATCCAACATCCCATGTCCGCAGAGATCTATGCTTTCCTAGTAGAAACTTAGCAATCTACTTAGTGGTCAAGAGTTTCAGTATTCTATCCGCTCTTTTGCATTTTAACTGGACTTCTGCCTTGAAGCCTTAAAGCATGCCTCGTCACAAGAGCCACTAGATATTTGTGTAGTGGCAGCAGTCTGGTGGCAGAAGCCTGTGGGCAGTAGTCTAGCTGTAGTAGTCTAGCCGTAACAGTCAGGCTATAGCAGTCTGGTAGCAGCAGTCTATGGGCAGAAATCTGTTAGCAGCAATCTATAGGTATGTGAGGGTTTCACGTTAAGGGAGGCTTAGTAAGAGTATTCAAGTAAATTATATCGCTAGGTTAAGTCTATACTAGATTTAATATATAAGACGTAGCGTAAGAAAGCAAGAGAAACGTTAAAAAAGCAGCTTTCTTACCATTAAAAATAAGAAAGAAGTATCACGTGCGTATACACGTGATACCCTTAACAGGCATTAACATTAGTTCGTGATACTACCCCCCCTCTTAAATCCCTAGGAGCTCCTGCGACGCTATAACTCGCTTGGTAACGGCTTATCTGGGTTCTAATCGTGAAATGTATAGAGTAGTGCCTCGCTCCTAGGTATTAGATCTTGTTAAGGTTGCTACGAAGGAGGATATCCCTTCCATTTAATAAAGTACTTGAGCCTTATCTTTCTATATCTATTCTTCATTATCCGAGAATTTAGTATTTTCTCCACTATCCATTCTCGACTATTATTATCTTAGTCTATCCTAACATGCGTTCGCATTAGTTGGTCTTGGCCGGGAAACGGGTTATCACTTACTAAACGTAATAGATTTATGTGGAAAACATTATGGATCTTTATCGATAGTGGGAGATTAAGTCAACAAGTAGCTGGGCCAATAACTTCTATAATCTCGAATAGGCCGATATACTTATTAAATAGTTTCTTGCTTAGGCGGTCCATGCTTAAATTCCTTATATTAAGCTATACTTTATCCCCTTATTTAAACTATAGTGTAGAAGATCGGAACTTATTTGCTTGTTCTACGTGTTAGCTTTAAGCTATATTTATTTTATTGCGTAGATTTTCTGTTAACTTCGTTATCTATTTAGCGAACCGGTTAGCGGCTGCGACATTTAGTTGTTGTTTCTAAGGCAGTTTACGCACGCCTTCTAGAGGTTTATTACCTAGTCGAGGGTGCTGTTTATATATAGTATAGAACGGTGACACTCCGGTAGTCTCTAATCGATAGTTGTTTATCGTAAACTTAGTAAGCGGAAGCTAGTTGACCTAGTCGTCCTAAACGTAGTTGATATAAGCTTGGAGATATTACTTAAGGCCCTAGTTGGAGTTTTCTAATTGTCCGTCTATTTCTGGGTAATACGCGGTGGAAAGTTTCAACGATATTCTTAGTCTCTGGCACAGCCTCTGCCATAACCTCGATGTAGACTGGGTACCGCGATCGGACACAATTATCTTTAGTAGTCTATAATGCTTCTAAACATAATAAAGAAAGAGTTATGCAGCATATCTAGCTTCTATAAACCTATAACCGATAAAATGTTATTGCTTTAAGAGCCTATCTGTTACGACTATTATGTTCCAGTATACCTAGCCTGTCGTTTTATTTTTACTACGTGGCAGGTCTATAATGAAATCTACTATAATATCTTTCCACTTTATAAATGGGGTTCTTAATAGCTCTAGTAGTCCTTAGTATAGCAGTCTTAAGGCTTTTAATCGTAAACAAATGTAATAGTTTCATACATATCGTTTCACATCTCAGCTTATCTTTAGCTAGTAGTAGTATTAAGAGAGAAGTTCGTATGTTTTCGCTTTTCTAGGGTGCCTAGCCGCAGCACTATCGTGGGATAATCGTAATAAATGAAGACGCAGCTCTTTATTCTTAGGAATGTATAATCTATCTTTAAAGTATAATCTCTAATGCTTCTTAAAGAGTAGAGCCCGTAGGAGTTTCATCTCCTTTAGTTCTAGCGGATTAATACTATCTCTATTCTTTAACGCTTCTAATACCTTTAAGGAAATAGTATTGTTCTCGTAGGCAATTAATATTAGGTCTTTAATGGGTTTCTAAACTACCTAGTCGTTTAGGTCTATCTTAGCCTGGTTTAGGGAAATAGGTAATATATTAGGTAATAGGTTTTCTAGTTTTAGTACTATTTAATTCTAATGTTCCTATCGTTTATCGTTATCGCCCTAGGGCAAATTCGAGGATCGTCGCGTTAAGGCATTAGGTTTGCCGCCTTATACTCCAGGCCGGTAGATCAGTTTAAAGTTAAACCTTAAGAGAAATTCGCTTTATCTCACTTGGCGACGGCTTAACCGCTTAATTATTATAAAATGCTAGAGATTCTTGTGGTTACTAATAACCTCCACTAGTATTTCTATTCCTTCTAGTTTAGCTCTTTATTCTTTAAAGGCTTATATAATTACCATTAGTTCTTTATCGTAGATATTATAATTGCATTTTACGGGGATTAACTTACGAGAGAAAAATACTATAGAGTATAAGACCCTAGAGTCGTCGGGTTAGGATAGATATCCAGCGTTAACGTAGTTGAAAGAGTCGCATTCAACCGTACTAGGTTTATTAGGGTTAAAGTATTAAAGAATAGGCGCTAAGGTAAACGCCTGTTTTAAGTCTATAAAGGCCTTCTCGCAATTAACACTCTAGGTAAACGATATATCCTTTTTAGTTAGTCTTATAAGTGGGTGTGCTTTTTTCGCGAAATCTTTAATAAATCGTTTATAAAAGCTAGTAAATCCCACGAAGCTTTAAATGTCCTTAACGTTCTTAGGCGTCAGCTATTAAAGGACTATTAACACTTTACTAGGGTCTATTTTAATCCCGTTAATGCCTATAATAAGGCCCAGATATTTAACTTCTTATACATGGAATTCACACTTTACTATATTCGCTTAGAGGCCAAATTCTCTTAGACGTTAAAGAACCTGTCTTACGTGCTTCTTATATTCTTTTAAGAAGTTACTATAGATTAAAATGTTATCTAAGTATATGGTATAAAAATGTTAAGGTATTTGCGTAAGGTATCGTTAATATAGTGCTAAAAGAACGCAGGGCTATTCGTTAATTCAAAGGGTATAACGAGATACTCAAAGAGTTCATATCTAGTCTAAAAGGCCGTCTTCCATTCATCTTCTTTAGCTATACGTAGGCGATTAAATGCCGTAATAATATTAAGCTTCGTGTAGTATCTTGCTTAGCATAGCCGATTTAACGTTTCCCTTACTAGGGGTAGCGGGTATTAGTTCTTAACTATAAGGGCGTTAAGCGCTTAATAGTCCACGTAAAAGCGTAACCTACCGCCTGGTTTTTAAATAAATAATATAAGGGACGCGGCTAGTAATTATAAAGAACGTATAAATCCTTTTCTAAGATATTCCTTAAGGTACTCGCGTAGGATAAGTAGTTCGTCTCTAAACATATCGTATAACGGCCTAAATAAAGGCTTAGAACCCTTCTTAAGTTATATCGTGTAGTTGTACGAGCGGTATAATGGAAGTTTATCTGCTTTCTTCTTAGAAAATACATTAAGAAACTCGTAATACTCAACGGGGAGTTTCCCCTTAGAATTAATTACCGTCTTTAAAGTTAGTGCTTTCTTAATATCCTGTAATATTACGGCAAATATTATAAAGTCTTCTAGGGCTTTTCTCGCTTTATCTGTCAATTATACAAAGGGTGCTACCCCAATCATACAGACATCCAGTGCTTCTATAGTACTTTAGCTTCGTCGTATACCGTGCACTTCTATACGTCGCCTGAGCCTACATCGTTGAAAGCAATAATCGGAAGCAAACGTGACACTATTCTTCCGCTATGAGGTGGTGACGTCGTGTAATTGGAGCCATGGTATTCCTAGAACGATTAGGTGTTCGTTGAGTTTCGTTATAAAGCAGGGTAATTCCTCTTAATGTCCTTGAATATCCACGGGCAGCCGGACGAGGTATGTGATTCGTCCCGCGACGGACTGTCGTCCGTCGATAACCTCGAGCCTACGCGCTTTACGTAGTTTTACGAGTGGTAGTTTATTTTTGCGCACGAAGTTTTGGTCGATAAACGCGATTCTATTAGCTCTATAATCTATAAGGGCCGTTATTGATTGTTTTAGTGCTTGACCGGTGTCTACCGAATATAGTAGAACTAAGTGTAGGCTAGTGAGCTTTTCTTTGTCTTGAATAGAGCAAGCGGAAATCGTTATTAATCCCAATTCTTCTTCCGGTTATCCTAGACCCCGACTTCGATTTAGGACTTGTCTTTTCCCTCCACGACTATGCTCTCATTATCTGTATTTATAATGGCTTCATTTAACTTGTTTGCAACCTGGGCGAAAAGGCGGGGCATCTCCTTCATTTGCGGGTTAGTACAGCCGCCAATTCGGTGCCCATGCTGCCCACACCTGTAGTAACGACCGTGCTGAGAGAGTAGTGCACGATCTTCGGAGGTCGGGAAGTATCCTTCCTTCTTTACCGCGAGCGTTTAGGTCTGTGGTTTGTATTAAGCCTGTTTAGGCGCGGGTGTTATTTGAGGGCTTCGAAAGCGGTTAGCTGTTCGTCTGTCATAATCTCTCATTTGGTGGTTAATTTCTCGATAAAAGTCAATTAAATCAAAGTAATCAGATAGCTTTCTTAGGCTAATAACCTGCCTAGCCAGCTCGTCTGAGATTGCGTTCTCAAGCAGTGGAATTATCGCGTTGTTGGCATAACTAATTTCGGTAGCATAGCGCGTAAAGTCCGTATAAAAGTCGTTGAATGTCTTCCTACCTATATGAAGGGTGCGTAACTTATTAATGGCCCGTGTTCTCTTATTTCTATCGCCGTAAATCTTTTTAAGAGCTTAGAGTATTTTCTTAACCGTTAGAAATAATCGGGGGTGTTCTGGTTGGCTTTAAGCTCGTATTTGTTTGTAAGCGCTGCCTTTAATTTTACTCTAAATATACTAGATACGTTATTGCTTAGTCGGATATTATACCGCACTATTATTAAGCTTATTACGAATCTTATCTTTCTAGGCATTAAAAGCGCGATAGTCTCCTGAGAAAACTAGGGTATCTAGGAACTTAGGGTTATTATGTAGTTCTAAGCTTATAAATGTAAATTAAGGCATAGTCCTTTTAGCCGTCTCATCTTAAATGCTCATGAATTCGTCTCGTTATTACGGGCTCTTAAGGTCTTTATTATTATAAGATCGTATACGAGTAGCTTATAGCTGGGAGCCTAGGTGGGCAATAATCGTTTAGTCTCTCTCCCTCTCTCTTTATACTAACTCTAGCTTTCTCTCTAGTTCATCTGCCTTTCTCTCTGTGAAAGTCTTATCTGCGACTATACGGTTCTTCTCTCTTTGTAATTCGCGATTCTCCTCCGCTAATTAAATTACTTTATTACGAATAGTCTAATTTACCTCTTAATTTATATTCGTTTTAGCTTACTTATTTATTACGAGAAGAACGTTCTACTAGAAATCGTAATGGTTTCTTAAACTATATAGCTAGCTTAGATTGCTTAGAGTATAAGACTTTTATAGTAGGCGTAATAGGTGGTTGCGTCTCACGAAGTTAAAGGCATTAATTGTCTTTGATCCTAAAGGCAAAGCAGCTTTAGCTTTTATTTGCAAAACGCGATCGTCTTCGTTGCTAGGTTCGTACTTACCGCTATCAGATGGTTCGTCTTTAATAAGTCTAGGGTCTACAGGTATGCGGATCTCGCTGCTCGGTCGGAGTCGCCGACGTTCGCGTGTGTCTTTGATATTTGTGTTTCCAGTTATGTTTTAGGGCGTTATATGCTTATCGTCGGTATTATCGTTTTATTGTATTGTTGTCTATTGTATTGGTATTTATTATATTGTTATCTGCTATATCGTTTATCTATTATGCCGTTGTTTGTTGTGTCGTTGTTCTATTGTGTCGTTTTCTATTGTGTCGTTATTAATAGTATTATTATCTTTCGGATCGTTGTCGGGGTTAGCGCTACGTAATATGAGGGTTTCACGTTAAGGGAGGCTTAGTAAGAGTATTCAAGTAAATTATATCGCTAGGTTAAGTCTATACTAGATTTAATATATAAGACGTAGCGTAAGAAAGCAAGAGAAACGTTAAAAAAGCAGC
>NW_006916851.1:0-29238 GCF_000187405.1 Metarhizium acridum CQMa 102 | reverse complement strand
ATAATCTTATACCCTTAAAGGCTTTTATAATACTAGAGCGTTTTAGGGATAAGAGTAATAATAATTCTTTTAATAATAATTTTTATTAGGCTTTCTTTAAGGCCTTACTTATAAGAGATAAACTAATAATAAAAGGTTAAGGGATATTATAAAGTAAATTAAGTAATTATAAATAAAAGGCTTATCTTTAAGAGTATCTTTTAAGCTAAAGAGTAAGAGAAGACTATCTTATATATATAAAAGAAACGGCTCGTGCCTAGTATACCCTATAGTTCTCGTAATCTCTTTGTGTAATAAAGGGCTTTTAATCCTTGCTTAACCTAATCCGTGTAACATTCTACCCGTAGATAGTCGTGGCAGGTAGAAAGGGCCCAAGCAGCGAGAGGAACTTCATCTTAAGAAGGGGGGATAAGGGGTAGAGGGGAGAAGTCTGAGAACAAATTGCAATAGCTGCTGAGGCACAATACCACCTATATATCACAGACATTCAGTCCAGAAATCTAGTATATCAGGTTATTGAATTTCATACACGCAGCCTCACATAAAATGCGTGGGCCTATACTCTACGGTTCCGACATATGCCGCAAGTCTGGAGTAGCTCCGGGCATTTTGTCGCAGATCCATGAAAACAAGGTCCGTTAGTCCTTGTGACCAAGTTATATCGTATACACGGCGCATCCAGAACCCTTACCGGGGATAGATTATCGATTCAGTACCATTATCCGTAAAATTACATTTCTATGCATAGTCGATTTATAATATGAAGCTTTTTACCACTGCGAAGAGCTAGTAGGAATCCGACCGTTTACTAAGTTAGCGATTTGCACTCAACTAGCCTAAAAGCTTAGATTAAAGAGGAATGGCGCAAACCATGCATGAACCCTCAACGGCTTCCATGCAGCAAAATCGTTCTACTCGACGCGGCAGTTCTAGGAGTGGCATACGATAGAATCTTCCAGTCGGCATGGCAATAACTAACGCGGCTCATAGTAAGCAAGGATAAGGTTTACCGTCTTAATGCGGCATTTTTGAAGAAATCGTTCTACTGGAGATTTCGATACTTTATGCGAACTCGGACCATGAAGGACAAGGTGATGCGGGTAATGTTCATGTTAAAGTGGATATTTCTATCTTCAAAAATGCGGTGGAATACGGGGCTAAGAGTGCAGTACGTACAAGTAATTAGTATTTTAAGAGATGCTCTGTTCGCCTATATGATGGTATCGTGCAAGCACTTTGTTAGTAAGATACAAGATATTCATCATGAAGTCGATTATCCTTGCCGCTCTTGCTATCGGTGCCGCCTCAGCGGCATTCTGCCTGAATAGTGGGCATCATTGCCAAAATAGCAGCCTTATCGAGAAGCACGATAAGGTGCCATTACAATAAGTCATATCTAGATATGCCTTGAGCTAATTTACTCTCTTAGAATATCCTGCCAGGGAACTTACTGCTGTGGCTTTCGAGGAGGATAAAGACATTTCTGATTGCAGCCATCTTCTTTTGTCTAGACGATCAAGCCATTGCTATAGGGACTTATGAACATGGCTGCAATCAGATTGCTGATAGTGATGTGGCGATGGCTCGATGTGCAGATCAATAAGCAAAGTAAGGGCTACTTGGTGCTAGAACCGTCCGCAAGAATAGTAGTGGCTTATTTTGTAGGTGAGGGTCAATTGATGTATGGTAATAAGATATAATGAGCGAAATATGTGACAACTATATTCAGGACGTGTCTTACTTGTGGCTTTATAATTTGCCCCGGCAACTTTCCCTCTCGGGTAAATTGTTTTGTTTAAGCCGCATTCGACAGTATAATCTTATGCTGTAACACTTTCTCGAGCTATGACTTTAGAAGTGGCTGATGACATTATGATAATATTGAGACTCCAAATGACCTTGCAGAGAATTGGCGGGCTACAAGTATAGCAATTAAATTGGTCTCTGTGTAAAGGCTCTAAGCCATACCCCTGGAGATGAAGACCTTCGCATTGTATTTACGTGACTAAGTGGGGTTAGGGTAATTTCAACCCTAACCCTAAGAGCGCTCACTTGGACCTCCATGGCAACGAAGTCGTAGTCAACACGCACCCCAAGGACCTCCCCCACAACCCCCCGAAAGCAACATAGAGAACGCTAATATCTACGTTGCCAACTTGCTATGATGCCCCGTCGTTTCGTTTTCCCTTAAAAGCGCTGCGCAATCAGGGGGCTAATAATGCCGAATAGCCGACCTCACAAGGGTTAAATATAATAGTAAAAGAAAAGATTTTAACTTAATTAAGAAGACTTGTATTTTTACTCTACCGAATATAACGCTTAACACGCTGTTCTAGCAACATAATAGCTTGATTCATCCACAATCACACAACCAGAACATAACAAGTTGCATAATATCAATAGCCTAGGAATACCAGTTGGGTCAAGGAGCTACTACAAACAAAAGACAGCAGTCCCTAATACCGAGTTTAGTCTAAACGAGTGTATTTGGCAGCTGGCTAGGCAACTACTGTAATATAAAATAAGAACGAAAAGAGAAAAGGCGAGTAAGAGCTCGTCTATCTGGACGCAGCTTATCTCGGCCTGAGAGTGCAAGCCCAGCTAGTTATTAGACTTGGCCCGTTGCAAAAAGTAGTAGCCTAGGCGCCGAGACTTTTTAAGCCTAAAAACGCATGTAACACGTGGGTTGGCCCGCGCCTCCTCAACCATTGTTGCAACCACTCTTTCGTCGATCATCGCTCCATGTGGATATGGTGTGCCGATCCCTATCCCCTCTGGTGTGTTAAGGCTCCAATCGAGTATCTGCAGGGATATATATCCAATAAGAAGCTAAATTTAAAAAGCAGAATTTACTTACTATGATATTAAGTGACCATAAGTGTACCTATAAGATAATATTTTACAAGTCACTACATTTAACTTAGTACAGTCCTAGCGCGATTAACGGTCGCCCTAAGGTCACCCGCTATCAGCATGTGCATTGTGGAGCTCGTAACCCCACTGGAGCCTTAACACACCAGAGGGGATAGAGAGTGTGCAGTTAGCATCCACAAATGGTAAGAATTTATGGTCGGAATGTCTTTGCGGGCGTGCAATATTGACCCGACAAAATTGTTCAAGCTCTCGGTTGCCTCCGAGCGTTTCACTCAAGGACAGGCAAAACAAGGCGAAGAAACATTCTTTCTTATATTTTGGCATCAGCTTCCTCTGTTCTAATCTAAATCTATACGGAGTACTGCGAACCGCAAAAATATCCTCCAACGATGTCTGCGACTGCTCTATAAGGTCTATACAAAGTGATTTGCTCATACGCGTCTATACTTTTCGTTTTAAATCTGTCCCGGCCTTGGCGATCCTCGCGGCCAATGCCATTGACGCGCCAAGAAAAATGGAGGACGCCCCGAACATTTGTGCACCAATATAATCTCCCCCTTGTTTTTGGAGGATTGCACCGCATATGGCCGGCCCCGTCAGGTTGGCGAAGCTGACAAAACTGAGTATCATGCCAACTCTGGTACCGGTTCGACTCGGGTCTGGCGTCATGGTTGTGGCAACAGCTGGGAAGAGGGCCTGCAACGCCGCCGCAAGTAGACCATATATGACTGCGAATACGTAAAGTCCGGCAGCTGAGCTGACGGCGGCCCAGCAGTAAACGAGCAAGCTGGCAGCAAAGCTGATTGGGATCAACATGTTCAACATTCCAACCCATTTATCAGCAATGATGGTCGGGGCAATGCGGCCAATGATGCCGACGCCGTTGAGAACCATTAATAAATAGATGGGTTCGCTGATGCCAATCTTGTCGCGGGCAAAGGTCCCCAGGTAAAAAAAGGCCAAATATAGCCCCCAGAAATTTAAAAACATGCTTAATGAGAAGAATATGAAGGCAACGTCGGCAAATGCTGACTTGTCTGTCCACTCGCCCGACTTTCTGGGGGGCAGACGGGGTTTAAACAAGAATATGCAGGGTAGATATGTCGCCAGCATAATGAAACCCATAATTCGCAGGGTCCAGGGGAAGCCGAAATTATCGTGAAAGATGAGCCAGTGAAATAAGACGGGATACACAAGACCCCCAACTGCCGCTCCGGCGGCCGCAAGGCCAACAGCGAAAGCACGGTATTTTTGAAAGTACTGCGAGAGAATCGACAGCGCTGGGCAAAAGGTACAACCGTTGCCGATGCCAAGGCAGACAGCTTGCGCAAGGAAGACCTGCCAGTACGCCGCGCACAGCGAAGTCATGAACAACCCCAACAGCTGCAGCAACACGCCAAACGTAAAGGTGACGCGGAAATGGCCAGCGTCCGTTACTCGGCCTGCAACTACGCCAATGGCAAACAGGAAGAAGACCTGGACGCTCCCAACCCAGGCTATGGAGGATTCCGTCTCCCCCAGGGTGCGAGTATAGTATTCTTGGAAGACGCCGTATCCATTGGCCACACCCCAGGTATTGAAGAAGACAATATGCATCAATACGACATGAAGCCAAGCAGTGGCGCCTCCATCTGGCGGTGCGGAGGGTTTGGCAGGCGATTCCTGATCGCTCAAGCCCGCCTGGTCTGTTTCTGCATCGCTCTGTATGCGCAGATCGGTCGCGGGGTAGGTTTCTTTTTGTGGCTGCATCTTGTGATGTTGCACAGGCCTCTGGTTGGTACCGGCAGCGTTGTTGTGCCGCTCTTGTTGGTTTGTAAGTGGTTGTGTTGCCAATACGTGATGTGATACAGTGATACAGTCGCGTTACACTGCGACACTACTTGGGAGGGGGTGAAGGGTGCAGATGCTTGGCTTTTAAACCACACTCGAAGACGATCAACGTAGTCCGATATTCTCCATCACGGGCGACAAAAACCGACATTATTCATCTCCTGTGCCCGTCTTGTCTGGCAATTCTGCTTCTGGGCTCCTCGGCTCGAGCGATGAGAGTCGCTTCCCGCTATTGCCGCTCTTGCCGCCCGCGCTAAGCCCAAATCGGCCGTCGTTTGATGTCCGCATCGCGTTTCTCATCCGACGTCTCCCAATGTTTGGCTTGATGCATCCTTGTTCCCTCGGCTTCAGCCTTGTCGAGCACGCCTCTCTAATGTACCTCAGATAACCCGTTGTTCCCGTCAAATATCATTGGGCCATTGTGCCACTTGTCTCTCCCCATTCGGAGGCTCTGGCGGGCATACAGGCCAAGGCTTCTTTGCTGTCATGACTCCGTCAACAACGGGGCGTAAGCGCTCCAGGCTTGCATGCCAGACATGCCGAGACCTCAAACGCAGGTGTGATGGCGCTCGGCCGTGCGGCACGTGCGTGCGGTTCGAGTATGAGTGTATCTACCACGAAGGCAAGACGAGAAAGAGTCGCCGGCCACAGAGTCTGGAGCACACGGCGCCGGCCATCAAACCTCCAACGCCGGTGGCGGTGCGTCTTATGAGTGCGCAAGCTTCTCCTGAAGACGCGGCGCAATCGACATCGGGGGTCACCCCGCACAATCAGACTCGTTCGCTGGAGGCCAACTCTGGATCTGCCTTTGTCAGAAAGCTGGCGTTGAGGTTGGACCCCAAGAAGAACCCACGGATGCACACCTTTGCCTGGAACGCATTTCTCGGATCCCGCCAGGCAAAGCGCATACCGGCCTATCACACCATTACAGAGTTGCTATCTCTGCAGAGGATGCAGGAACTTGCCACCGTCTATTTCCAGCAGGTGGATCCAACATACGGATTCATAGACCGCCACGAAGTGACACGGCATATCCAACTGAGATGGACTACGCAGATCGTTCAGCAAGCTCCAGATGCAGTGCTGTGCGGAATCGCGGCCCTTGGCTGTCTCTTCTCTCAAGTCCACTCAGACCAGGTTGAGCTTGACCTGGTAGAGTCGGCCAGGATACTGCTTGAGCAATCCATGTCCACGCCGGCAACGGTAACTAGCATCACAGCTTGGTTGCTTCGTGTCGTTTACCTCAGAGTCGCCGGGACACACTATGAAGCTTGGATGGCAAGCAGCATGGTAATGCACATGATTGAGGCAGCCGGCCTGACGGTTGAATCATCAAGCGAGTCTGCTCTTCCCTCCACGCGGCAGGAGGTTGACTCTGAAACTGCACGAAGAATAGTACTAGTCGCACAACACCTCAACATCTGGATGTCATTCGACATGGGGCTTACGCGCGTCTCCTTCTCCAATATATCCATAATGATGCTGCCCACACCACGGCCGGGCGATTACACGTACGAAATAAGTGAGCTGTTACCATTCTCGATAGAATTAGATCCAGAGAGAAAGCCAACCGCAGTGGAACTGGAGACGGCACTGCACACGGTGCTAAACCGTGCTCACTCGACCCCACCCACGGTTCTTGCTCAATGTAACTTGGCACTCTGTCTCTGTCGCCGACTACGATCACTGGAAGTCTCGCTTACCGAGTCCATTCTTCAAAAGATATTAGTACTCACGACAAATGGAATCCAAGCCGCACAGGCCATCCTGGCTGCTCGCGCGCCCTGGCATCACATGGCCTACGTGCCGTTTCAGATCGTCTGCGTCCTGTTGGCTATAGATACCGTCTCGTCCATCTCCCAACTCAGAGATGCCATGCAGTGCCTGAAAGACATCTCGGCTGTATACAATACCAAAGCTACTGAAGATGCGTTGAAGACGGCTCGCTCACTGGTGCTGCTGCATCAAAGGGGCAAAGAGATGTTCGCCTCGGCCCTAAACGACATCTTGAAGGTGTGTCCGGCGAACCCAGTAGAAGTAGTTTCCGAAGCTTCTCCGACACTGTCGGATGGAACAGAATGGATGGATGGGTTCCCGATGGACTTTTCCAATCTCCAGTACTTCGATATTGAACAGTTTCTCAACCCTGGGTTCTTTTGGAACGCTGGCAGCAACGGCATGATGTAAATAATGATGCAATTAGTCGGGCTCGGCGCATGTATCTTGTCTACAGCTCATCATGGAGGACACCAAAAAGTATGTTAGCATGTTTAATGCAAGCGGCGCGGATGTCTTGATCCCCTCAACATCAAATGTTTCCATCACCAAGGATGCTGTGTCGCACCCCCTAGACTACAGCTTCGCCAGGCTTTGAGGGTGCCACAACTTCAAAAGCGGTCCGTCCTTTCCATATACCGGGTCCTCTTCAGGCATCTCGACGGCTCGAATGGTGGATCGAAAGTGTGTCGCTGGGTTTTGGCCGTGCTCGTTTACCCACCACGGATGACGCTATCAAGCTTCTAAGTATGCGCATATCATGACATGTCCGCCACACAGTGGAACTTACTCGTGGATAGACTCCGATATAGAAGTAATCAGGCGTACTCTCAATACTAGAATGTGCGGTCCCCGCGGGAAGCACAATCACGTCTCCCCTTTGCACTTCCACGTCCACGCCTGTGCCGTCGTTGATCTTGCCGAGAAGCATTGTAGAGCGGCCGCTGACGATTCCTGCCAAGATTAGATGACAAATTTTCGACACAAGGCGATCCGCTTCGAGACAATCGTACCATAGCACTCGTGCGTGTTTGGATGGAAATGGCGGATGCCAATATGCCCCCAGGCGCCCTGGCCGGCAAGTATTCATTAGCGCTAGCATGGCATAACTCATGAGTCCCTCTTCCCGGTCGCGTACTCTCTTTTCCCAAGTGTTTGCGGTCAGAAACTTTGTGACCATGTCCTCTGTCGCATCCGAAGGCAGTACCCCGCGATAATGTAGCACTGGCAGCGGGCTGTTTGGTACATCGGAATTGGGGGGTAAGTAGTAGCATTGGACGGATTGTGCCATTATGAATGAATGATTCAATGAATTTCGCGTGATGAATGAACCCAGGCCTGATTAGAGTATAAGCCTACTGAGCTTCTTTTACATGAGCTGTGGATGTCCAACTCGTGTGTGGAAGGTGGGAGTACGAGTGCGGCCTGGACGGCCCGATCACGGGTCGGAGTCGGGATGAAAGCCGAGTGGCGCTGCATGACTGGAAACGTCAATTTGTTGGAGTACAACACGAGGGCTAAATGCGGAGGGTAGGTTGGCGTTATAGTTACAAGTATCTTTGTAGAACCCTGAGTTCCATCCGCTATAGAACAGCCGCGCCATCGGGAACTTGACCAAATGATCAAAGCCCTGCAGGTCTTACAGCCTCCAACGGCTCTCATACTTCTTGTATATGTATATAAAATCTCTACACGCAAGACCTAAACTGGGACTGTGATACAAGGGTGGTCTGCTGCTGCAGCTGGCTCCTTGTCTCTAGCGAGGTTATCGTGCTCTCCCAGGCTCTCTGCCTCCGCAGACTTGATGTTCTCCACATTGTGAACCAGACTCTCGCCGTTCGATGATATTTCTGATCGCGACAGGTTTTCAGCCTTACATATGTAAAAGGCTAAATCCGACGTGCTGCGTGGCAGAGTAGTCATCGTTTCCATTGACCGTTGCGCCTGTAGCCCAATTTGATCCATCTCGGGTCTCTCGATCCAAGAAAATCCATTTTTCCAGTACGCAAAGCGCTCCTTGTCATATCTCCATTCGTAGTCTTCCCACCTATCTTCAGCAAGGCATTGCATATAATGAAGCGAGCTTCCTGGCCACAGAGCTGTCACCTTGCCATCGTTTGCCCGCTTAACTGCGTCTTGTGAGACAGGCACCAAAGGAAATAAATCGAGCATGGTAACTCACACCAACTGCGACATGTTCCCGTCCACACCATTCCTTTCATGAAGCTTTTCGTGTGGTTGTCAAAATCCTCTTGCGCATCTTGGCGTACGTCAAAGGAGAGCGCGCGATTTCTAATCATTCTTTGGAGCAGACGTATGAAGTAGTCGCTAGTTGCTTCCAAAGGCCCTGTATGGAGAATGAGTGTGAGGTGCTTTGCTCAGGGGGGTCGTATGTAAAATCTTACCCATCAGGCTGCCATTGGAAATGGGTGTATTTGGGCCCAAGTAGATGAGATAGTTTGGGAAACCAGAGACACCGGTTCCAAAGTACGAGATTGGATCCTTTCCCCATATGTCCTGCAAGTTGAGTCCCTTTCGACCGATGATTGGGAATCTCGGTCGGAAACTTGTATTGAACCCTGTTGCCGCGACTATAACATCTGCCGGATATTCCACTCCTCCCGCAATGATGCCGCTTGGTGTGGCCCGCTGGATTGGATCAAAAACAGGCTGAACATTTGGTTCCTGGATAGAAATAAGGTACTGTTCCCCTGGGTTGATACGGCGACATCCAGCTTCAAAGGACGGGATCAGTCGTCTTTGCAACTCCTCGTCTTTTATAATGCATCTCATGCGGGCTTCAAATCGATTCCGCATATCCTGTTGTTCCGGGTTCAGCTTGAAAAATGCGCCAAACATGCTATTAAACTGCGATTCTATTTCTTTCCGCGAGTTGATGTAATTTTTTTCGTCCTTTCTGAATAACTCCCTCTCCTCGTCTTGATAGGTGTAATTGCTACTGCCGGCATTTGGTACAACGACTGGCGGGCAGATCCAAGACGGCGTGCGGATATACACGTTGATATGCTTGCACTTCGCTTGGAGTTGAGGAAGCACTTGGATGGAACTTGCGCCAGATCCAATTATCGCAATGGTCTTGCCCTGAAGGTCGACGGACGAGTCCCAAGCGGCTGTGTGCAAAGTTGGCCCGGCAAAGGTACCCAGACCCTCTATATTTGGCATTTGTGGATTATTCAAAATGCCCCCTGCGTTGACAAGGATTTCGGATTCTACCGTGTCTCCATGGTTCGTCTGGACAGTCCAGGTGGACGTGTCGTCGGACCAGGTTGCCGACACCACTTTGCGGTCATACGATATGTTCTCGTCCAGACGGAATCGCCTTGCAACTGCTCTGAGATAGTTCTTAATCTCGAAAGAAGATGCATACCTGAGTGGTTAGCAGCACGGAACGGACTTTCAAGGGAGAGATCAAAAATACAACTCACAACCGGGACCAGTCTGGATTTGGTGCAAAAGAGAATTGGTAACAGTGGCTTGGAACGTCGCATGCGCAACCTGCGTAGTTTTAGTAAGTCCGCTACATTATAAACAGAACGGGAATGTAAATATTCTACCTGGGTATCGGTTTTCTTCCCAAGTTCCTCCCAGTTCGGAATTCTTTTCTAGTATCTGAAAGTCTACAAATGCTCCTAAATGCATTCGAATTTTGCAAGCTAAGAGAGGTTAGCAAGGATTCCCTATTCCCTCAACAGAGTTTCGTCAATTTAATTACCCATCAAAATTCCCGACACTCTATATTACGTTTAGAGTCTTATATCAAGTTGTTGGACATGACGACTTACCCTGCGCCAATTATAGTGCACCTGAGGCGCCGATCCGACGAGGCTTCGGTGCTATCCATTTTCATCAAGTAATCATGCCGTAAGAGAATTCGTTTCGAACCCGACTATTTTGTCGGCTGCTTTATCCCATAATACATTGCTGATGAGGCAAGTACGAACATCGACATATATCGGCCATGGTCCGCGATCTGAAGGGTGGTGAGATGAGGCGGACCGTCCGGGCCGGATACAATTTCCGTTCCGTGTCGACTCTTGTCCAGACTCATGCCAACCTTGTACCGAGCAGTTAAACGAACAGGAACACGGCGCCACAAAGCGGTGAATAGTCCATGTGACCACGTAGTTGGCCAGGCAAGCGGCCTACGACTGGCAGAAAGGGAGCATGGGGTTGGGCTTGGCTGAAGAGCAGCAGAGAACCCCGGCTGGGCTACAGCAACGGCCGGCACCGCCTTTGGTATTACCGGTCTTGATCCGGATGCGCGTGCCGTGAGATATGCCCGATGATGCAGCGCTTCGTCCACTTGTGCCCGACTAGAGGTCTGGCGCGAGTGAAAGCTGGTGTGTAATAACGGGACCACGCTGCGTGCTGCATGCGCAGACTTGAAATATAGAAACAAGAAATAGTCTTTTCTCGAAGTAGTCATGCAAGTGGCATGACAGAATCCGAATTAATAACTAATACTGCTCCATCTTTACAATGCATAGTAGCCAAGGATCGAAGCTTGCCTGATCGTTCAAGCAAGATCCGAGCTATTTGGAAAATACTAGGGTACCAAATCCGACCAAAACACACAAGCTCTATAGTTTGGCTTGTTCTTCGGCAGTGAGAAGTCTCAATGGCGGCCCTCCTCTACTTCCATCTCCTATTTTGACTGTGTCGTCTGCCCCGGAAGGTAGTCTATACCTCCACTTCCATCTTAGTTCTTTCCCTGCTTTATTCTCCAGACAATCTACAATATACTTGCCAAGAACGGGAAGAAATTTGAAGCCACTATATGCATGTTAGGAATAAGCTGTCAAAAGCCGAAGCCAAGCGTTGAAAGCACATACTGTCCCGAGCCACCCGTGGCGATGAAGAGTCCTTGAACATGGGGATGTTTATCGGCAATGAAATCCCCTTCGGGCGTATCAGAATACCAACAGAGGCGCAGCCGGGACCATGGCCGCTCAGCAAATTCTGGAACGAGGTCTCTCAATCCATCCCGAAGGCCTTCTTGAGCGTCTTCTGGCATATAGGAATTGCGTGCGTTGTTGCTGTCGCGCTGTGGGCACGAAATGACTCTGGCAGGCGAATGTCCATCGTCAACCCTTACCTCGGTAGTAAATCCCCAGCCATGACGAGCCACCTTGAGGATGTTTGACCTGGGAGTTGGCGGGAAAACGAACACTCCCTTGTTAGAATTGATCATGACGGGCATGTTCCTCAAGCCCGCGGCTTCTTCTTCTGTCAACTGGATAAATCCGACTGGCTGCGCCGATGCTGAGCTAGCATGTCCGACTTGCAACAGATGGTTTGTCCATGCTCCTGTAGCCAGAATGACCAGAGATGCACGAATTGGAGAGCCTCGCAGAACTTTGACCCCAACAACTTTGGAATCCTGATAAAGCAGAGACACGGCGGTGCCCCTTCCGCCGGTAACGAATGAAACCCCCGCCAGGCTGCAGCGAGCGGCCAACTGCGCAATACTTGATGCTGCATCTGCCCATCCTCCCTTCGGATTGTAATAAGCGCTCATTCCTTCCAACTTGCCGGGTATGCCAGGCCGTATCGAGCGCATTTGAGTGGCATCGGCATACTCCTCGATTGTTTTACCCAACTGCTCATCAACCTGCTTTGACTTGGCCGTATACGCAAATCCGCCCTTCTCATTAAGCATAAGGAATCCGACTTGGTGGTAGTGGTCGGGGTACTCAGTGGCCCATAGTTGGACAGCCTCTCTGGCCAACTTGCTGTAGAAAGGGTCTCCATAGTCGAATCTGATAATCCGGGAAATGTCAACGCTACTCCCATCTACCGCTGGGGGCAGGTAGCGATCCAGAACAGTGACGTTGGCGTACCCTCGCGTGGTAAGCTCCAATGCAGTTGAGAGGCCAAACACACCAGCACCAATAATAACAACGGGCTCTGATACGGAGGGGTGGCCTTCTGACACCATTTTCTTTGGCTGTTGTGTAGTTTGTCGTCGAATAGCAGACTATCGGCCACGCCACGTAGTATGTTTGCTGATGTGCTCCATGAGTAACTGTTACGTCCAAAGTCTTTTTAAGTTGTCGGCTGCCCCTCGTTCAAGGCCCACCGCTTCGTTGTCTGTATGCACGACTTGTGCTCCTGCGTCTGTGGCGTTCGCCTTGTCCAGTAATGTAGCTTGTGTGGGCACGGAAGACGGAACAAGGACCATTATGTATGGGTACGGATGCGGTCCGGATTCCAGCTCAGACGTGTTGAATGTCATCGAGGGCTACCGACGGCCTGGGCGCTGAGAACGGCATCACGGTGAGTGACACCGTGGTGGATGAGACATTGTTTGGGTATAATAGAGTTTCACGACGTATTTGGCGATAGCAGCTATACCATCGTATTCAAGTCGCAGTGCTTTACTATTCATCCAACATCATAACCAGGCATCGCAAATCCCAAGTGCACAATGAGCTGGTTCGGTTTTGGGAAGAGCACAATTAAGTGTGATGATGAGCCGAAGACAGGACAAGCTTTACCTGCAGCATGGTACACGTCGCCTGCCATGTATGAGCTTGAGAGGCGAGCCATCTTTTCTAAGAAGTGGCTACTCGTTACCCATGTGTTGCGATTTCCCGACATCGGCCACTTTGTGCGAATAACGGAAGCTGGCTATACTTTCTTTTTGATTAAAGACCGCCAAGGCCAAATTCGGGCGCATCATAACGTTTGCAGACACCGTGCCTATCCCATTATTGAGAAGGACTCTGGCAAGGCCTCTGTTTTGGCATGCAAATATCATGGTAAGACACTAGATTGGCAATGTAACGCTTGGTATTCATAGTTGCTAAATGTTCTGTGAAGGTTGGTCGTATGGTTTTGACGGCCACTTGGCCAAAGCACCTAAATATCAGGAAATTTCTTCATTCAAGAGGGAAGACAACGGCTTGTACCGCGTGCATGTGCATGTTGATAACCTGGGGTTTGTCTGGGTAAATCTTGACGCAAACGACACACCCTCAGTTCCTTGGGAACAAGACTTTGCAAGAGTAGACTTTCAACCACGGTTGTTGGAGTTTGACATGAAGAAGTACCATTTCGATCATGAGTGGGAGATGACTGGAGACTACAATTGGAAGGTACTCGCAGACAACTACAACGAGGTAAGTGGCTGCAGTGGTACAGCAGAGGAATACAGAGAAACTAGATTGGTAAACTCACATATACGAAACAGTGTTACCATTGCCCTACAGGACATCCTGCACTTCCTGCCGTCACAGACTTGACCAAATACTGGGTTGAGACATCGGGAGGTCACATTCAACACTACGCAGTTGATAGAGAAGATCCAGAGGCTCAAAGTTTGGGCAACGTGAGCACATACTTGTATCCCAATGCCTCCATGACTGTGACGTGAGTAATTAACGTTGATGAACAGCATGTGAGCAAACCTTGCTAACGGTCATCACCTGCCTCAGACCGCACTTTTTTTTCATTCAGCGTTGCGTACCGATTTCTGCCACCCAAACGCACATGGAGTATGAGGTGTATAGACACGATGATGCCACGGATGCTGAATTCACTGAAATCAGCGACTTCTTCAAGAACATTATGAGAGAGGACAAGGAACTATGCAATGGCGCCCAGAAGAATCTGAATTCCGGCATATTCCTCAACGGGGAGTTGCACCCCCGAGTAGAAAAGGCAGGTTGAGCCCGTAGCACAATTCTTCACATCTAACTCGTCGCACAGGGGCCGTTATTCTTTCAAAAGCTGACTCGTGATCTGGTGACTACACATCACGAAGCAGAGGAAGCAGCCGGGGCCGAAATATGGCCAGCGGTGCCAAAACACAATGTCACAAGGACGATGCAAGCGGATATAGACTTGTGCAACCGGCTTGAATGTGAATCTAGCCGCAAGGCAAACTGCGAATTGGCATGGTAGTCAGAAGATTATTCATTAGCAGATGGGATAGTATTATCAGAATGAATCAAAGCTTAGCCAATTGTCAATAGCCCTCCCAAAGTCATTGGCCTGAAGAAACAAGTGTTCCTGCCCATCCCGGCCACCGATGCCCTCGAAGAAGCGATCTTCGACCGATACACCAATATCCGGCGTAGCTTCGCCCACTTCACCCATGTTCTCGAGAACCCGCGGAGTGGGTGGCACATCTTCGTTTGGTGCGTAAGCCGGCGTCTCTTTGGAGACGGCCTTGTGGCCAGATATGCCCGCTGAGCCCACGAGATCAAATTCGGCAGCAGTCCGCACGTCATCTTCGCGAGACTTGCTGCCGACTTTCAACGTCTTGCCAAAGATTGACTGGTCCGCGCCTGCGTCTGGGCGGCCAGCGCGTTCGTAGATTAGAATGTCCCATAGAAGCTGGGCGTCTATGGAAAATGACTTGCGGCCGCTGACGAGCTCTCGGTTGAGTGAGTCTGGAGATTGGACGACTCCCACGCTTTCTCTCAATTTTGCGAGGTTATTCGCCTAGGCATTGTCAGCGACTAAAATTGTGGGAGTCGGTGTTTGCCTGTCAGTATATAGAATACCATGATGGACACACAGGGCCAAGTTCCCCCCATTCTTCGCAGGCAACTCATGCATTTGTCGAATCCCTGCTGAGCCTTATCTCGGAGCGCTCGGTCTTGAACGAAGCTGTGCTGGAGGTGAATTGTGGCGACGATGGCGATACAATGAGCCAGCGATGGGTCGGAAATGTGAAACGACTTCTTCTCCAACAAATTAATAAAGTATACTATCCACCCGGCATGCCGGTTTATGTATTCAAAGGAGTGGTGAATGAAGGATTGAGGCACCGTGTGTCGACAATTCTTGAGTCGCATCGACAACAAGAAGGGATGGTTGAGTATGCATGGAATGACGGCATACACAATCTGTACAAAGAGCCACGGGCCCCAGTAGTCACGGTGTTGCTCTAAAGCGTCTCGATCCTGTTCTGCAAACTTATTAGCCGCAAAGCGATACTTCAACGGCACACGGCAGTCAAACTCGAGATGGAGATGCATGATTTCCGAGTAATCCGAGCGCTGATTCCATGGCGGAAGCGCATCTGAGGCAACGCGGCTTGCAGCGTAGGCTCTGGCCATTCTCCAAGCCTCGCTCAACTCGAGAGCATACTTCATGATGCCCGAGTCCATCTGGCTGTGCCCGAGAGCCACCCCAGATGACGAAAATGACGGCTCCACGCCTGAAAGAGCCGCAGCGTGGATTTGAGATATCGAAGGCGCGTTGCCGCAGGAGAGAGCACTGCCAGGACCGGTGGTTGGCGGGATGCAGCCTTGAAGATTCTGGAGCATAATGATGCTATGGACACAATCGTTGAACTCTTGGGCATCCCCAAGCATGTTGTTGGGCTGCACACATTGAGCTAGCTGACTTGCAATGGCCACGTGCAATCCTGCTTGGGCAACTTTGCCATCTACGACAGTCGACGAGTTAGCCAAAGCCGGTCATAATGGCCAGAATTGTCATAATTTGTCGTTACCTGCGAACTCGACCATGCTCAGAATGCACAGTGTCTGGAGGGTTGACAGCTCAGCTTCCGAAGTTGCGATGCGGCTCATGGCGGCGCTCCTTGCTTCCTTTTCCATTGAATCCAATTTCTCGCGCTTCTGGGGCGTCAGCGTGCCAGGTGGATATCGAAGGCTCAGTGTCTGCAGTGCAAGGATTAGTTCAAGATCCCGAAATGTCAGCGATTCTAGGAATGTGTCGGGGTTGAACAGCGATATGGGTTGTCCGTGACACCAAGTCAGGTAGAGCCGGCCCATGGCCAGCAGATTCTCCTTATGCACGAGTAAATCGCTGCAAAGACAGTCAGCCGACGTACAATATGGATGCTGGGGAGACCAAAGGCCAGTTGATGACATACAAGAGCTCTTCACCGCATTCCTCGCCCACATCCCACCATGAGATGTCCCCAACACATGATGCCCGACCGCTGGTCGGCCGAGGATAAGGTGTCACGGACTGGCGACCAGACATGGCCACAGGGCTGCGCGGATTAACTACTGGGCAACCTCTCGGTATTCGTGGCCAACCCGTCTCTCACCTAAGCTGCTGTATAAGCTGGTCCATTTTCCCCTCGAGACTGTCAATTCGATGCGCCTACTCTCCCAATCAGCTTGATTCCGTGGCAAACTCGGTACACAACAGGGGAAAGGCCCAACCATTTTTCTGTCATGCCTAGCTTGACTACCCGATTCCCCGGTCCCAGTGTTGTATACGCAACGTTGGCCAAGGCGCTCGCAATAGGAGCAGATTGGTCGCTCTCCCGGACATCGCGACTTTTTCCTCCTATGATCCATGTGTCAAACAAAAAAACCCAGAATCTCACAAGGTTCCGAACTGAGATGTGAATACCGGCAAGGCTCGCAAGCCTGACGCGCTCGCTTCGCATAGCGACCGCCATCCATCATCAGGCGGTAGATGTCGACGAAATGGTGAAGAGAGGGAGTGATACCGGGGATAACCCACATTTGCCGGCCAAAGATAAGAGGTGCTTGCCAAGGGTTGGGCTGCATCTCACCGCGAAGCCACTGTCAGTCGGTGCGGGGGAAACATAGTTGTGTCTGGTCAGTTCTATTCAAGCCAAGTTGTGCCCATGCCGCCCCAACCAGGGGTCTTCTGACCACTCATGGCGGACACAGCCTCACAAGCAGCGAGGAATGCGACCTTTTCACGGTACGCACTGTACGAGTTCACCATGGGGAAGCCCATGTTCAGCACGTGCCAGTCATCCACACTATACAAGCTGGGTGGCGTACGCCATCGAAGGGACAGTCTCAACCAAAACGGATGACAACTGGGACAACGGGTCATGTTGAATAGCGAATTGATGCCCGATCAAAACCCTGGATTCTACTGTGCGCCCACAGCATCCTTTTATTGACGGGATTGCAAATAGCAGGAACCTGATAGTGACCTTGACAGAGAATCAGTTGATCATAATATCTAGTAAGACCTTAGATTCTCAGACTATCCACACATCAATTGTCCAGTTGGTTTGTACTATGACGTCCTAGACGAAATAGAACTACCTCGCTGTACGAGTAGTTTGTTGGTCGTCAGCAGTCTAGTTGTGCGAGCGGTGACGCCAGAGGCTCAGTACTTGAGTGCTGACGATTTCCAAGCCCGTATTTGTGCTGGTTTTATTAGTCAGTAGACAAAGAATTCAAAATGGTACATGATGTTTTTCTTGTCCAGTGCATTCAACCCTCAAGCCTGGCGGTGGCAAAAGAAAAAGGAAGGCTGTTACCGTCAGACAGAAACTTATTGCCATCAGAACTAGAAAAGGAAGCACAAGCCATCGGTCTCTTTCCATGTCGCCATAAAATATGTAGCCCTCGGAACAGATGCCAGCGATGAGCCGCTTTATTCACACGTATGCTTGTCGAAAACCTCAATTCAACGGGATAATATAAAATCATGGTTGCCTCCTTCATGGGCTAATAGGAGAAAACTTTCCCGCTCCAGCATTAGAGTCACAGATATTGCCACTTCTTTGGTTCAAACTCTTCATATATTGCCTTTGCCGGACTCCAGAATACTCGAGTGATAAGCGTCGCTTGAACCCATGGAGGTATTGGACAGTTAGAGATGTCAGTCTTTTTGTGCGCCTTTCTCATGTGGGTATCCTAGGAGGTCCTCCAAACGGGGAAATAAAAAGAGAATGGCAATATCGTGATACTGGCTTTGCACTGAAGCTACCCATCGTGGGTCGGAATGGGCCAAAGAGGAGGAAAATGAATGAGCTCTTTAGGCGCCCATGTTTGGAGGCTAGAGGTTCATCGAGTTGTAGAGTCTGACCAAAATTCAGATTAAACTGGAGCGGCATCGAATGACGGGTAAAATATTCCACAGGTACTTTCTAAAACTTAGGAGGATACTGGAAGATAGTTACGGTGTACCTTTCTAAGAACAGCAGGCTTTTTCCCCCTGTGCCACTCACTTGTTGTACTGGATGATGCAGAGAATTTCAACGCCCAATTTCTTCTTACAACATCCCTTTGAGTGGAGATTCCCCTGTTTCGAGCTGGTAACACATAGGACCTGGCGTTTACGACCTTGACACGTCAGAATGGCCGTTTGGGCTCTAGGGTTGTAGCAATATAAAAGGACTCAAATCAGGCTTGGAATTAGCATCGATGAAATCAAAAGTCCACGTAATCTATGATTAGTATCAATCTTTTTTATCGTTTGCTCTAATTTCCGCGACAGATAGTGATATACAAGTCCATCGGGCACAGTATCCCGCTCTATTGCATACATGAACGTTGTTATAGATGTGTATCTTAAAAATGGCCAGCAAATATTGAATAGCAATGATTCATTTATTTCTATGCCAAATTACACTAGACTCTCTACCAGGCCCATGTGACCTTGTAAAGCATCTCATATAACCAGAACACTAGTAGTAGCGATTTTGCTATGAGAATAGATACAGAATCATGTAGGACTCTGAACTAACTTTCCAGGGAAAAAGGTTGATACAATATTTTCAGAAAAAGAATATTCATCTGTATAGAAGATACTTATTGGTCTTCTCGGTCAACTCGCAGTACTACACGTCGTAACTCAGAGCCGGGCCAAGTCCGCAACTAACTTATCGATAGCGTGGCGATACTAGAGATTATCTATTGAAAAGTGCAATTAATGGTCTTACAACACACGGCATCAGAATTGGGTATTTTGTTTTGCACCTCTCGCATGTACAAGGCTACCCTGAAGACCGCAAGCTTCGGGTTGTGCACGCCGGTTCCGACCTAATTCAAACCTCACAACCGCAGTCAGATTTGATAGCTTTGAAATACACGGCGTAAAACTATAGTGTCTCCCGTGGTTGTCCGTCAATTTCACGTCTTGGAACTATTTGCCATACGCTCCCCATGCACATATCATGTGCTTCTCTTTATCGATCACATGTCGACTGATGAACAAACATCGGGAGGCTCATACATCTCAGCTGAAGAAACAAATGTAGAGCTCAGGTAGCTCAAGGATCCTTGTACACTTCCTACATCGCCACGCATGACCACAGGTAGTCGTCACATCAGCGTTGTATTGTAGGCACTTTCTCAACCCGCCTCATTGTTACTACACGACAAGCAACTACCCCACAATTCGAATTCATGCTTCAATCAGAGTGCATGTTGGTAGATGACTTGTTCCCGGACTCGCCAAGAAGCGGCATGGAAACAATGGTTGCAGGTTGAGGGCACAAGATTTGCGCGTTGCATTGTGACACTGCCGATCACTGACTCCCATTCGCACATGCTTCCGTCGATGCATCACGTCGTCCAAGCCAACAGCGACGGGAGAAGCTTGTCTATTAACTTTATTACTGTCGCTACCCCACTCGGGTGTTGGGGTCACAAAACTTGCCCAGAGCCTTGAACTGCCACTCGACGTAGCTGCTGTGATACGCAAAGGCAAGTATGTCGCAATAATGATTCGTCATAAACAACTGGCATGAAAGTTTAAACCCATTAGGTTGCTTGCACGGCAGATGTGTCAAATTTATTGCATCTGGGCTGTGCAATCCGTGGGGAAGCCGTCTCGACACATCACAGGCAAGATGGCGTTTGTTGCTGACGACCGCCGCATATGATATTGCCAAAAAGTCCCAAGACGAGCAACGCCTCCCCCATCGACCCACCGTATGAGTTGGTTGCGCACTTGCTTGTTTGATATTGGCTTACATACAAAAGCTTGGCAGGCGCGTAGTGGCAGACGCAACGAGTCGATGCTCTGTTTCCTTGTTTGCACTTGGGGAGTAGACAGTAGGTGCATGGCATATCCAACTTGGATACATGAAACGTGTTTGCCTAGGTGGATACCGGGACTTTTGACTTGCGGACTGCAACTGCGTACAACATTTAATCACGTTTGTGTCTTCCTATCATAGGCCCCCGAGTCCGCATGCGCTCAAAGCAGTGGCACACACAATATACTTGTAGTGGCAATAAACCATGGACTGCTACACTACCCGTGTCATGATTTGATATTGCCATGTTCTAGATGTAGATCCTGACTCTTCGCGGACCGGGTGAAGTCGGACCTTCCATGTCACAAGCAAGAGAGCTTCTTTCTTCCGAAATCTCAGTCTTACTAGGCCACAACCGTCATCAACGCGAGCCATCGTCGAGGCAAGAATCCAAAGATTCCTCGACAATGTTTTGAGGGACCCATATGTCCACCTGCGTGCGAGTCCTCAGTACCCACATTGGCCCTCGTTTATACCCGACCTTTTGCTTTGTATTATGCCGATTGAGAGCCCAAGTTTGTCAATGCTTGCTGCGAAAAGTCCGAATCCGACTCCTCAAGGTTAGTCAAAAGCTATATCCGGTTACACTGCCTTTCTTGCCTGCCAAGCTTGCAGATCGTGGTTTGCGATGCTACAAGTCATGCATGCGAGGCTTAGTCCCGGCTGATTCGTAAGAAAGCCTCTTTCTTGCAAAGAATCGGAGTTGACAAGTATTCCTTGCAGATCAGATATTTTTCGGAGGCCAAGATTTTAATGCCATCATTCATTTGCTTCCCAAGTACTACGCTTGACCTATGTATGCACAATACAACCGAGTTCGCCAGCGAGCACACCGACAACAAGACCCCTTGTTCAGCTAAGCAACGAATATGCAGGATCCCGGTTTTTCGAGTCGCGTTTCGTTTGTCTTGGCCGAGTTTGAATGGTGTGATTCAGAAAAATGATGCAACAGGCATTACTGCCTCAAAAGCTGTCTCCTCAATGTCATACCTGGCAGTATATATAGCCTCCAACGAGCTTCATCTGTCATCCCATCCTGCCTTTCCAAGCAAGCTGCCCACACATTCATTCACACCTTGTCATATCAGCATTAGCCCCAAACCTATTCCGTTAATTCCTTTCTCGCCATGAAGAACATCTCAGCTGCTCTGGGCTCACCCACAGTGAGCATCATTCCCCTGGACTTTGGTAATGTTGACCTAGTCAACCACGCCCATGTTGCTATAGTCGGCGCCGGGCCCCGTGGAACAAGTTCGCTGGAGCGTCTATGCTCCTCAGCATCGGAGTTTCTAGGACCGTCCGGAAGGCTTACCGTCCATGTGGTAGACCCATCTCCTCCGGGTCCGGGCATGGTGTGGCGTAGAGACCAGTCATCCCAACTCCTGATGAACACGGTCACCTCCCAAGTAACCCTGTTCACAGATGATAGCGTTGTCTGCGCCGGACCCATCCGCCCTGGCCCTAGTCTGCATGACTGGGCAAAGGAGGCTGAACCAGATCTAGGGCCAGATGACTACGCCACACGTTCTCAGTATGGCGGTTACCTAGAATGGGTGTTTGGCGAGGTGGTTCGAAGAGCGCCGCCCAATGTGAAGATCGAGGTACACTCTGCCCTTGCCGTCCGACTAAAGGATGCCATTGACGGCAGTCAGACTCTGACCCTGTCTACCGGCGAGACCTTGTCAGGTCTGGCGGCGGTCATCCTGGCTCAGGGGCATCTTCCGCTGCATATGGACCCCGAACTGAAGAAGCTCGCCAACTATGCGTCGGAGAATAGGCTACGCCACTTCGCCCCCAGTAATCCGGCCGATCTTGATCTTTCCGTCATCCGGCCCGGGGAGCCCGTCGTGCTCCGCGGCCTGGGCCTCAACTTCTTTGACCACATGGCTTTGCTGACTACCGGACGCGGCGGACGGTTCACCACCTCGTCCGAAGGCAAGCTCGTCTATCACGCCTCGGGAAATGAGCCACACATGTATGCTGGCTCGCGTCGAGGGATCCCTTACCATGCCCGTGGCGACAACGCGAAAGGCGCCTTCGGTCGTCACATGCCTTTCGTCTTGACCGAAGACGTTATTGCAAAATTCCACAAGCGCGCAAATGCCGGCAACGCTCCAGACTTCATGAAGGAGATCTGGCCACTGGCTGCCAAGGAGGTCGAAGTCGTGTACTATGAAGCGGTGCTCCGAGCACGACAAAACGGAGTTTCCATGGCGACTGCGCCTTTCAACTTCCGCCAGCGGTTCCTGGCGGCTCCTCACGAAAGCCGCCAAGAAGCACAGCTCCTCGAGGAATTTGGAATTGCCAAGGCCGACAGATGGTCCTGGGAACGCATCCAACGGCCACAGGGCAACCGCACGTTCTCCACGGCCGGGGCATGGAAGACATGGCTGCTCGGATACCTGAAAGAGGATGCCAAGGAGGCGGCCCTGGGCAATCTGGATGGCCCTTTGAAGGCGGCTCTTGATGTGATGCGCGATATACGCAACGAGCTGCGCCTCATTGTGGATCATAACGGTGTAAAAGGGTCATCGTACAGGGACCACCTGGACCGATGGTACACGCCGCTCAACGCCTTCTTGTCCATAGGACCGCCTCGTCAGCGTATAGAGCAAATGATTGCTCTCATGGAGGCCGGGGTGTTGGATGTTCTTGGTCCACGGATGCGGGTACAGGCTGAGGACGGTGTCTGGATTGCCTCGTCGCCCGAGATTCCGGATTGGACTGTGCGAGGCACGACTCTGATCGAGGCCCGGCTGCCGGAGCCAAACTTGAGGCACACTGCCGATGAACTCTTGTCCCATCTGCTCAAGACGGGCCAATGCAGGCCACACGTCCTGGACGGCTACGAGACGGGGGGCATCGACATCACCAACAGCCCCTACCAGATCGTTGACGCTCAGGGGCGAGCCCATCCCAGACGGTTTGCCGTTGGCGTACCTACAGAGGGAGTCCATTGGGTTACGGCTGCGGGAGCTCGTCCAGGCGTGAACTCGGTGACGCTCACAGACACTGATGCCGTAGCCCGGGCCGCGCTGCATGCCGCCAGATCCGAGATGGACAAGGGTTGCGAACCTGTCATACAGACGAGTTCGTTGCCAATGGCTATTGTGGCTTAAGTAACGAGTCAAGAGGGGAAAGGTATCGGGAAAGCTGGAGAATCATGGTGAAATTGTAGCTCTTCAGCTTTTAAAACAGGCTGCCACGGTTGGTTAACATGGGGCCAGGATAGATAGACGTTTATATTGATATTGGCATTGATAGAAAAGTGTATCCAAATTGCAAATAAAAAAAAAATCAATCTTCAATGATAGAGCCGCAGTTGCACGGACTTGGCTAGAACATGTCTCTCGAGAAGAATTCAAGATGCAAGTTGATGCCAGCCCATCCGCTAAATTATGTAGGAATTTCTACCACGCTTTCATCGGCGGTGGCTGCTCTGAAGACCATGATCAGGGAGCGACTCATCAATTCACATTCTCAGTTACATGAAAGCGTTCTTCTCGTTTAAACAAGATATCTCACGAAACTCCCTACTAGCTCCCCAGACTTCAACGAGGGATTGGACGTGGTGGCGACTACTGTTCTGGCCGCTTGTACTCTCCTTTCTCAATCATGTCATTGATAGTCTTCTGCGTAACTATCATGGCCTCAATGCCAGAAGGCGTTCCGCAGTAGACGGTAGCATGCAAGACTGCCTCTCTAATCTCAAGCTCCGTCACGCCGTTGTTGATAGCGCCGCGTGTGTGCAGGCCAAGCTCAAGCCAGGCCTTCTGGCCGATGATCAAACCCAAAGCTATCACAGGCCGCCTGTCAGCGAATCTAGATTCCCACGTGTGCTAGATGGAGACGTCGGACCAAACTTGTCACTTACTCAAGAGACTGCGTTGCTTACGGTCAAGGCCAGGCCGCTGCCAGACGGTACCCCATGCCCATTCGGTAATAAGCTCCTGTCCGGGCCGGGAGAATGGTGTGGCTTTCTTGAGCGCATTTTCCACATACTCATCGCCGAGGACTTCCTTGCGAACCTTGAGTCCCTCGGCAAAGAGCTTGCGGTGCAGTTCATCATTCATTGCATCAGAAGACATTGTGGTCAGCTTGTGTGAGGCGTGAATGTGGATATCTGCTGGGCCTTTTTCTTGAATCACTTTGTTTCAAGGCGGAGCCAAGGTTGTGTTTGTTCGTGTCCGAAGCCTTGCTTTTGGAATCTCGCCGTGTATTGTGTGGACGAGAATGCCGGATATGCCCAGAATACTGGAGTGAGAAACGCTTATTTAACTTGCATCTAAGAAAGCATTTGCCCGATTGGAGCCCCCTCAATCGAGCTTCTCCAGTCCATTACCGCCCTGCCACGGATCCACGTTGTCTGGCCGAGCAGGAACCGTGCTTGGCAACTCGTATCGTAACTTGCATCAGCTAGTTGCCATGTATGTACAGGGCTGAAACCGGGCACGGGGAAACTGCCCTGCGCGGACTGTATTTCGCAAAATTCCCCGTCCAAGCCCGCTCCAACGTGGAGTCTCAGGGTCGCGGCGGGCCGTTATGAACCGTTCTATCCGCTTTGCCCGAATATCCACACGATCCCCGGAGTCGGGGTTACGGGTTATGGGATGAACCTGTGGCGACGTATGCAAGGATGTTGGAGAACCTGGCAACACCAAGGTGCTCCGTATTACCATATGTGTAGGTCGTTATAGGAGCGGGGAGGGGAAAAAGCATACAAGTAAAGTTGAGGACAAGAGTAATTCAGATCAACCGGCCAAGGTATTTGCCCGACCCTGTCGGACATGACTGGGCTTTGCTATGGACTGTTGATTCGCACAGAGTCATGCCGGAGCACATGTAACACATGAGCTGGTGTCGGACATGATGGGAAAGCGTTACCCAAGCGGAAGACACGTGTATCGCGCGACCAGTTTACCTTTGCAATTACGTCAAATTTACAGTTTCTGTTGTAGAACAAAGGCCAACCCGAGGTTGCAGCTGACTTGTCATTACTGGCGCCATTTGCTGCACGTAGCTTCTACCAGGTGTTGGTCTTGCAGGTTCTTGTGCCCACACATTTGAGAGACAGCGTTGAACTTTGATAATATCCCATAGAGAATGGACAAGTGACAGACCCTTACTCAACGGAGGAGCACCAAACGGAGGGTTAGCAAGTCATGTTTTGCACGCCCGCTGGTCAAGTCTTCTGAACCGCAGAGCATCCATATGCGTGACCAACTCTGTCATTGCGTTATCATGGCATCAGTCTCTGTGATTCCTAAGTTGCAACATATCATTTATGCCATTCAGGTGCAACATTCTCGGATAGCTGTACATACTCCTGCCGGTACCATGTGAATGCTACAGAATTTAGTCAATTTGGTTACAGATGAGCAACAACTGATGTAAGAATGGCCCTTGCTTGGTCTCGAGTCTCGCGCACAATGACGGCCGCATCATCCACATTTCGAACAAGTCCTACAGCGGCACCAACATACGTTGCCAGTCTCCCCTCGGGACCCCAGCCAGCATCCCCAGCCTTGGCAGACTCATCATGCAGCTCTTTCAATTTGTCAAACGGGATTCCAGCTTGGTGATCCGTCCAGCTCTTGTTGATCAATGTGCGAGGCGAGAAGTGTTCCGGCCAGCCAAACGTGCCACGTAAATGGTTGTACAGCTGCGTACGCACAGTATTCTTGGCGCCGTCGGATGCTCGAACAACCTCATTCTGATAGCCTTTGCTAATCCGGGCCTCTCTGGATGCCAGGAAACGCGTGCCCATGGCGACGCCTGCAGCGCCCAGTGTAAGTGCAGCCGCGGCTCCGCGACCGTCAACGATGCCTCCCGCAGCAATCAGCGGGATCTTGTTGTCTCCCAACGCATCGGATACCTCTGGGACCAAGGCAATCGTTCCCTGCGCATCCCTGTGTCTGCCGTGCCCGCCTGCTTCGGCTCCTTGTAGGACGAGGACGTCGGGTGGTGTCGAGCTGGCGGCAGCGTCGACAGCCTCGCTGAGGGAGCCGACCTGCAGCCAAACCCGTGTGTCTGGTGATGCACCCTTGATGGCCGTGGTCCATTCATTGAATTCGGCCTGGCCGTGACGCGGTGCGAACAACCACACGGCACAGGGGCGGTGCTTGGTCACTGCAGATACGGCCACCTTGAGGTCGCCGTTCCAAGTCTGGAACCCGACGCCGATGGGGAGTAGCGATTGTCCAGCAGCGCCTTGGATTGACGAGGAGCCGAGGAGCTCAGTTGCCTTGTCGAGGTCGGCAAAGATGTCTTCTGGCTTGAGGGTCGGCCCAAGAAACCCAAGGCCTCCAGCAGAAGAGACGGCCACCGCGAGGCTCGGCCCGGTCATGACGCGCATGGGCGCGCTAATGACAAGAGGCGATTTTGTCCATGGCAGGCTCTTTGCGAGAGCCTGCTTGCATTCGTTTCGAAGAAGGGCTGCCATGGCTGGCGCAGTCGGTGTGGTGCCGGGCGCAGTTGACGCAAAATGAACACAATTGTAGTTCCGATGCAAGTGCTTTCACCATGGAAGTCTTTTGTATGCAGATCCTATGCCGGGATGCGTCTTCCCTTTGCCGGTTGCCTTGCCCGTCGTGCCGAAGTCACTTGCTTGTGACGGTATCTGCATGGAGTAAGTTGGCTGTTGGTTGAAACGCAGTGCCACCATCGGTGATGTTGCGCGTGGCACCGGCTGGTTAATAAACTAGCTTGTTCACAGTTAGGACTCCACTTCCTGGAAACAATGTTGCACAAATGTTGCACACTTGACTCTTCTAGGCCGCCATGTGGCGTTCTGGCGGCCCAATATTGCACAACCTGCTGCGAGTTGTCGACTTCGGTTCGCCCGGCGGGTATGACGGGTACGGAGCGGGAGTGGACCAACGCGAGAACAAAATTACGACATGTAGTTATTCCATCGCTTCTAATTCGTAATTCGTGGACCAGCCAGTAGCGTAAAACCGAATTGCTACGTGCTGCTGCTCTGTCAAGGGCGTCACGCAAGTCTCAGGCTTTGCTCAGATAGAGACGACGCTTAGAGACAACGGGTTGTATATTCTAGATAAACTAAACGTGGTCCATACCACTGAATCAGGTCCCGAAGAAGGGGATTGCCATTGTAGTTGATGCTCTCAGCCCGCCCAAGATGGCCGCACCACCCACAGCCGAGCAAATCGCCATTGTCAAGTCCACCGCGCCCATCATCAAGGAGCACGGCAGGGCGATTACAGATGCATTCTACACAAACCTGTTGTCTGTCCATCCCGAGCTGAAGAATTACTTCTCCCTGCGCAACCAGCAGACCGGGGCGCAGCAGCTAGCTTTGGCCAACGCCGTCTTTGCTTACGCGGCGTATATCGACGATCTCGGGAAACTGGGCGAGGCTGTTGAGCGAATAGCCCAGAAGCATGCCTCGCTTTTTATTAAACCCGAGCATTATCCCATTGTCGGGCAGTTTCTCGTTGAAGCGTTTGTGCAAATCCTCGGCAGTGCTGTGACGGAAGAAATCAAGGACGCATGGATCGCGGCATATCAGCAGCTCGCAAACATCTTCATCCAGCGCGAGGAACAGCTTTACAGCGAGCACGGCCAAGAATGGCGATCGTGGCGCAAGTTCACCATTGCGGAGAAGGAACAAGACTCGGAGGATGTCTTCCATCTGTATCTCAAACCAACAGATGGGCTGCCCTTGAAGAAGTTCATTGCTGGGCAATATGTTTCGCTCCAAGTCCCCGTCCCCGAGGCCGACGGGCTTCTGCAAAGCCGACAATTCAGCATCAGCTCTGCGCCCATCGACTCTCAAGACCAGCTGCGAGTCACCGTCAAGAGAGGGAGCACGGTCCTGAACGCGAGCACTCGGGACGTTTCCGAAGGCAAAGTGCCGGGCCTCATCTCCAACATTCTTTTCGAGAGGTACAGTGTTGGTGATGAGGTGGAACTCAGCCCTCCCCGTGGCGTCTTCTCGTTTGACGCCGAGGCCGCAGATCCTGATGTTCCCGTCGTCCTACTCAGTCTTGGAGTCGGTGCGACACCCGTCGTCGGGATTTTGGATTCGATTCTCAAGTCCGGCAGTCCAACTCGCCGTGTTAGCTACATCCATGGCGCGCGACACTCTGGGGCTGTATGTTTCGGTCAACACATTCGTTCAGTTTCCAAGGACCATGAAAACGTAACGTCGGCCCTTTTCATCAAAAATGTCAAAGAGGGAGACGAGCACAATTTCCAAGGGAGAATGGACTTGAATAGACTGGATCGAAGTGCGCATTTGCGCCTTGATAATGACAAGGCAGAATACTTTGTTTGCGGGCCACCCGAATGGATGGTTCAGACTCGGACCTGGCTGGCGGAACAAGGCGTGGAGTTGAAGAGGGTTCACTTGGAATTGTTTGGAACAGGAGGAATCTAAATTGGCTTGCATCGAGTTTTCAATGCGATTGTTCTTTAGCGTATCAGATTGACAACAAGCCATGCGAGCAGGCGGATAACGACTTCTTTTCATATATTGAGCCTTCATCAGGTGTGCATGTGCGCCATGTTAGCAATTCTACTGTGATATGTCCAGTCCACCGGGCTGTGACAAAACGTTGTCATTCATTTTGTAAGATCAGGTTCCTGGACGACTGCCCTAACAAGCTCGCTACTTGCAGGTTTTGCCAGATGATGAGGAACACTGTGCTCCTCCCAAGGACGAGGTCCATTCTTCGACGGCGTCTTCAATTTGCAAGATCGTGCTTGCGTCCATCATAACACTATCAGTCCCGTAGTGCGAATTGGTACCATTTCCAGCGGGGGGTTGCGGGCAGCTTTGAGTCTACACATGCTTTGAAAGACGACTAGTCTGATGAATGCAGCGTTGTATCTTCAGTAGCATGCATCATCTCCGCACTTGTGTTGTTTCGCAGCGTCGTATTGCCGGTGTTTTCTGCCGCGGTCACTTTGCCTGACGTAGAGTCATGTCTGGACGGGCTGCAGGCTAGGGTGTAAAAGGTCCACGGGTA
>NW_006916850.1:4240-32540 GCF_000187405.1 Metarhizium acridum CQMa 102 | reverse complement strand
GAACCTAAGCCACCGTTACATTAAGAGCTATTTTAATAAGAATAAAGTAGATTTATTTAATAATAAAATTAAGGTAACGGAGTTTAATACATAGAATAATAATAATTTAAACGTTAATAATTAAATTTAACCCTTTAATAGAAACATATATCTATTAGAATATTACCGCTATAATATTAAAGAATTTAATGAAAATTCTTTTATTAGTAAAGATTATAGCTTTAATAGTATAATACTCTTAAACGTAACTAAGATATAATAGTAATAATAGAACACGTTACCTACCTAATTTCTTTTAGGCTTTACTTTTTAACACTACTAATAGGTTCTATAATAAGGTTCTATTACGTGACCCTTATATATGCTTTAAGTTAATCTTTATAGGTATACTCTATAAATTCTTTAAGTGGTATTTAAATTAAAAGTTAGGTAAGAATAGTAGAAAGTTAAGAGAAACTATAAAGAGTAGCTTATTAGATATAGCCTAGAAAGTATTTTAACTCGTATATAAGAGGGCTATTAGTGTAAAGCTTAATCTAAAATTAAATTATAATATATATAAGGTACATTATACTTAATACCTAAAATAATGTATAGGTTATAACGTTTACTAGGTTCTTTAAGAGCTTACTAGAAAGTATAAACTAAGCGATTAAAAGAGGGTAAATTAATGTATAATAATTAATAATTTAAAGAAGCAGATTAAAACGACTTTAAGTATTATAAAGAAGTCGTTTAACCTTAAAGAACACTGAATTCTAGTAGTACTCTTTCTCCTTTTACTTGCTTTTATAGGATCTCGCTTTACCTTTATACTTTACCTTTAATTCGGGGATATTTAAGTAATATTAGTAAGAGACCTAAAAGGTAAACTATATAAGATCTTAATTTAATTTACGCTAGAGTTTATAAAGTTATATCTTAGTGTTAAGAATGCGTAAGTATATAGTTTCTATTATTTACGTAATACTTGCTAAGGTTATATCTATTAATATAATATTAGTAAAACGTTTATAATTCTAGAGATAATTTTTAATTCTTCCTTACTTCTTAGTTTACATGTCTTTTTACTTAGCGTTTTATTCTAATATAAAGTATTTCGCGTATTACACCTTACTTCTTTTAAGTAGCTAAATAAGTTAAATATATATATAGGCGAGCGTAAACTACCTTTACCTCTAAAAAGTAACTTAAAGGATATATGTATATTCTATTACGCTATTAAAACATTAATAGGGTATAAGATATTAATAATAAAGACTATTATTAAAGGTATAATTACGAGCTAGATTAAAAGAGTAAGTGAGATTATAGGACTTTAATATAAAATAATACCTTATAGTTTACGCTATAATATAGCTAATAAGTTTAATTAAAGTTATAAGTATTTTAGAATTAACGTAAGAAAACCTTTTTTAACGTTATTATAATAGCTAATATAAGCGAGGCATTTTAGAACTTATCTCTTAATTACGCTAACTTTATCCCTTTTTAAAAAAATTACCTTAATCGTATTATTCGTGTGAACCTATAGGTTATTATTTATTAAGAAAAACTATAATAAGCACTTATTAACTAAGCTTATAGTATTAAACACTTTATAAGTAAACGCTAGCTAATAGGCCTTATAGCTAAGCAAATAACATTTATCGCGTTAAATTCTTATATTTAACAGCTTATAATTTAACTACGAAAATTACGCCTAAGGTTTAAATAGTATAAGAAGATCTACCACGCGTTATAATTATTAAAATAAAAGTTAAAAAGGGTATTAAAACAGAAAATCTAAGACAATTAAACGAACGAATAAGCCGTAAATAATATTAAACGTTAACTCTAAGGTAAAAGCTTTACTAAACTAATAGTGGATTATATAATACGTTCTTAATAGCTAGCTTAAAAGTTACTAGTAAAAGCACTTATAAGTCTAGTTAGGGATACTCTTAAGGGGTAGTATAATTAAAGGGATAATGCGATTAATACTATAATTATATATTATAGCGTTAAGGAAGGGGCTACCGTTCACTATAACTATTTACAGCCTATAATAATAGGCTCGTATAGTAAACCTTATAAGCCTTTAAAGAATAGCCCTTTATTCTTAGCTACTTTATCTGTTTTTATCGAGAATCTAAAATAAAGGCTAAGAAGGTGTTTTCTGTGCGTTAGCGCTGCGCTTTCATTACCGTTAGACGATTCTCGTGTGGAGGATAAAATTCAGGAGTTTTACACCTCTAGTGATTTAAGCAAACACTTTCGCCGGAGACATCTGTTACAATTACGAGACAACGAACAGCTAATATGCCAAGTCTACGACATGACTCTCGCACATAAGATGCATCTGTAAAGTCATGCTATTTCAGTCCATGGAACCGTCCCATAACGCCTTTAGCCGTCGTAAATTGATGACTTCTCCTGTTCTGGTTTCAAGATACGTACAGGGCCAACCCATCATTAGAAATAAGCTTGTTACTTGTTTATTTAGTGCCTTAATTGATAATTACGTCTCGTAACACCCAATAAGCACAAATCTCATCTTATGCCGTTGTAATTGTACATCTCGCACTTACTCGTCATCACCATATCGACCCTTCAATATACGTACGACATTGCCAGGATTGACTAGAACTCGAAAGTTATTCTCTTCCATGCCCACTGTTCAAGTTGACGCAGCTAAGATGATAGCCACTAAGAAACCCTTCAATCCTGCATAAATAGTGTCTACCGGGCTCGTGCCGTGTCGATTTCAGACACCCCAGGCAAGGCACAGCCCAAAAATGCAAATGAATCCCTGAAAATAATAAGAACTTGGCCTACATTAGCATACTTTTCTAGCACAACCTGCACGTATTACTACGGTTTCCAGGTGATATCAATGGTCATTTCAAAGTGTCGAATCCGGGAACTTTCCACAAGCAACACGGACTGTGTTATCACGGAGACGCAAGATATATAGTCTCCTCGGGTAGCAGCAGCGCTTGCGAGAAAAGTGCTCCGATGCCAAAAAGATCGTCAAGCGACTGCTCCCTTGGATATGACCAACCCGCCTTGAGCAGGTCTATGAGAGCATTACGGCGGACCGGCTGAAGAAGGCAGGGACAGAGATGCGAGAGAGGAAGACTACCAGTGACCCCGATATATCGCTCTTACTTCGTGAGCTGTCTATTTTTGGTCATGCGCAGCCGCTCTCAAAAAAAGCCGATTGCTTATGCGAAAGAAGATACAAGCACTCATCGTTTAGACTGAAAGAGCGACTCGGTGAGGGTTGTGATTGTGAGAAGGATGTGTTGGCGCTGCGCGGCACGCTACGAAACTTGTGCGGAGTCGAGAAGACGAGATTCTCACGCAGCTTGCTTATGCTGGTGACTTCTTCGTAGTAGCCAACCACTTTCGCCAGGCCCTTCACGCCGCGTTCGTTTGCCTTGTTTAGAAGGTCCGCCTCGAGTGGTCGCATGCTAGAAGTCCAAGAGAACTTCACGACCCTATCATACTTGTCGGCTCCCGTAGTCTTGGCAAGAAAGTAGGATGTGCCGCGACAGACAATCGCTCGCTGACAGGCGATCGGGTTGGGGTCGAGTTCAAGCTCCCGCTTCGGTTTCTTCCCGCATGTTTCAACAGGCATTATGATGAATAGCTTGTTGTTTTTCTCCTTGGTGACCGTATCCAAGCCCAGCTCTTCGTCGCTCATCATCAGATAACTGCACATGACCTGGATGAACTTCTCGGGCTCCTCGTGGATATCGAACGTGGCCCCACTGTACGGCCCAGAACGGTCGAAGAGCCATGTCTCCATCTTCGTCCCGGTCAGAGTGAAGGTGTGCACGAACAGGCGTGTAGGCTGCCATGCGAATACGTTTCGAACAGCGCTGCCAACCTAGAGCCACAGGGCTTTGTTTTTCTGGCCGGATTTCTTGAGCTCGCCGACTACCAATACGTGTTTCCAGTCGTGCTTTACGTCAGGTGCTTTATCTCTTCTCATTTTCACGAAAAGATCCAGCTATCGTGATGCCTCGGTCCACTAGAATGATATCTTAGTTTTAGTGAATAAACCTTTCCAGCAATAACTTTTTGTTGGTTGGGTGTAGCGACTAAATACCTTTAATTTAGAACTTCTACAAGACTCACAAGCAACTGGTACAGTTTTTCGCTTGCATCTTGACGGTTCCGATTCCTCAGTTGCGTCGTAGCTTAGTCGTGGCCCTTCGTAAGGGAGTAATCGTGGAAGCTTGGCGCTTCTTCTGGGCGAGTTTTTCGGCATATTCTAAATGCGCAAAGTAATAGAAGAGTAATAAACGGAACGTGTAGAATTAAATTGCACATCCTAAATTTGGTGTCGGTATGTTCTGTAGTCTCCTACCTTAAAAAAATGACGCTTTTCGAATATCACCGCTTTCTATGTCATCCCCGCGTCAAGAGGTTGGTTCATCGCACCTGCCAATCAAACCACACGGAGATCGCTCCGGCGACCGTACAATACTCCCAAAAGCAGTTCGCAGTGCCTGTGGCGATCCAGTGAAACATAACGCCCCCTCAAGATTAATCCTACATTAACATCGACATGACGTGTCTGTCGTACACGCAGTGCATTCCGGTCAGTTCCTCAAATAGTGAGTTAGCCGGATTTTGGGCAATTCAAGGGGGGGAGAGAGACTATATGTACTGTATATCTGCTTTGGGCTGTGGTTGTGAGAAGGAATGGTATTGCATTTGGACTCTGTGCAGTACGACTCGTTGGAAGGTCCGAAAGCGGAGGCGCGATGCCAAAGCCAACTGGACCGGGTCATGCTATCCCATTTCGAGTGATCAATAGCCATGGAGATTCCTTTAATGCTAGCTCCAGGGGAAGATACAGATGAATGCTAAAGGTAAAGAAATAGGATGGGAAACGGTAGTAAACAGCTTTCTTGAACGCGGGGTCTTCGTCGTGCGTCAGGTCCTCCGCAACCGTCCTAACCCCCAAGGGGAAAAAAAAAAAAAAAACACGCAGACGCCACCATCGCCCTCTCGTCACCTGCTAAAAGTCTATCGATCATCTATAAAGCGACATGGAGTGCCTGGCACTCATAACCACAGTCCCTCCTTCCAACTTTTCCTTCAAAACAGGCACTCGCAAACACACTTTCAGGTGCCTATGACCTCAGTCGCCACTTACCTGTATATAAAAACACGCATTGTTAGGCTTTCTTTCGCAAGGCAAGCGCCGTGCTGCCACGCCCGTTCCGAAAAGGCATTGGCGGACCCCGTAGGGGACCGGTCTCCTGTTGCTAGTAACAGCCCCCCCGGATTGACTTATACACATAGCGGCTACCAGTCACACCAGAGTGCGCCACAGCGGTTACCAGCAATCTCCCGGGTTTCGATACCAGTCACGACATTTGGCAAGCTACCAGCGCATACGGCTACCTGCAACAGGGTAAGGCATTTGCTAGTAGTGTTTAGCTACTGGCAACGAGAATACAGCGATTACTGGTACCGATAGGCTACCAGCAACTTCTTCATCAGCGGCTACCAGCCGCTAAAGGTTACCAGTCATCCAACCCAACCCCAGAACCTGTCGAGGATTGTTGGGCGCTTACTGGCACCCTTGTGCGAAGCGACCCAGGGTACCAGTAGCAGCACCTTAGGCACCCTTCCCTATGACGTGGCGCATTCAGCTTGACCGGTAGCCGCCATGAGCCAATCGGGGCAGTTACTAGAGGCCCACTTTCACCATTCACACTCAAAAACTACTTCATCTCTGGTGTTGTTACTGTGCAAGCAGGCGACAATCAAATTGTAGTGGCAACTTCAAACTTGGCATTGCTACAGGTGCTGCAGGAGAGCGACTCACTAAGCTCGGCCTCAACCCTTCTGCGACGATGATGGCCGAGGTTACGAATGGCACCTGATTTCAAGGCAAGGGCTATCCGGAGTTTCGTATTTTTCCGATCCGCCGTCGCGCGCGCGAGGCGTAGCACCAAGCCAACACGTCGCTTCTCAGCACAAACAACTTAGACCACGATCTCCCTTGATGAGATGGACCAAGCAGAAAAAGCGCCCATCGAGGAAAGCGCTATCTGGAGGGAACTCGATACCTTCCGCGCCTCATTCAATTCCATTTGCAGGAGCAGAAGCATTCCTTGTAACGCCGACATCCTGAGCCAGCTTAGCAACACAGGTGAGGCGGACTGAGTACTTCGACGGACCCTTCTGACTGTTCTAGATCTTCGACGGCTTTCTCTCAATCTTTTGGTTGCGCTGCAAAATATTCCCGCTGCCCGCGTGGTACCGTCCAGGACGGGACCTGGCTCTGTTGAAAACGATCTCCTTCGACTCCTTTCTGCTGTCACAGCGGACAATTTTGACTTTGATCGTATCCAAAAACTGATCAAGGAAGCACTTACCGACAAGCCTCGAGATACACTAATCTGGGAGCTTGTGTCAGATGCCGTTATCGAATCCACTCCGCCGCCTCGAGCTATACCTTCGTCGACCCAACAAACCCCATGGAGCCAAAATACCAGCAGCTTTGTGAACTCGTCAGAATCTCGCCAAAATGTGGATCCAGTCCTTAAACAGGAGCTCGAACATCTCTATGTGGGCCTTCCCAATTTCCATGAGGCGTTCTTTGGGGACATGCCGGAACTCGACATAGTTTCGGAGGCCGTCTTCCGCAAGTGCACTGAGGGCAACAACCCACTTTTCAAGGATGGTTGGAGCGGATGGCCAGCACGCGCCAAAGAGAGCGACGTGCTGGCTTGGATTGGCGGCTTAATCCTCAAGCTGGAAGTATTCGCAGGCGACCGCATTCCGACTTCAGCGGCAAGGCGAAAGCTGTTGGCGCAGCCGAGGACACCGCTGGAGGGCTCCACAGGCAAGCGCAGCATGGATATCGGCTTTGTCGACAGCGAGATCACATACAAACCTGATAATCCGGATTCAAGGTATCGTTGGGCTCACATTCTTGTTGCCGGTGAACTAAAAAGCAACCCGAAGGCCGACATAGCATCGATTGCATGGATTGATCTCGCCAGGTATGCGAGAGAGGTACTCGCTGCTCAAGATACCCGCCGCTTCGTCTTGGGTTTTACTCTCTGCGGGCCTCTTATGAGAGTATGGGAGTTCGACAGGCTTGGGGGGATCGCCTCCGAACAATTCGACATCAATAAGGAGGAAGGTGGGCTACAGTTTGTGACCACAATTTTGGGGTTTCTGCGGATGAACGAGGAGATGCTTGGGTTTGATCCTACCATAATAACAGCCGGGGCCCAGAAATATATCGAGATAGAACGAAACGGTCAGTCAGAGCGTCTCATTCTTGGCGAGGTTATGAAGCGCGCACCATGCATCTCTGGCCGAGCGACAACTTGTTGGAAAGCTCATCACAAGGATGATCCGCATACGCCACTAGTCATAAAGGACTCGTGGCAGTACACCAACCGGGACGAAGAAGGCGATCTGATACAAGAAGCGACTAAGAAAGGTGCAATTAACGTTGCCCGATACTATCACCACGAGACTGTTCGCGTCCGCCATTCTGATGACGAAATCCGAAATAATGTTCGAAAGGGACTAGACGTCACCAAAGCTACGAATTACCGCTCAGGACGTGCGATGTTGCCATCGAGTACCAACGCGTTGAGTATTTCACGCAAAGGGCGAAGCAGCAGCTCCGGGGTGAAGCGTCCATCAAGCGAAACAGACGCCGCTCTGCCACCGAGCAAGCGATCTTGTTCGGCATCTCCAACAAAACCCAACCCGGACGCACTGTCAAATCGGATACATCGACGTGTCATCCTTCGAGACTATGGGAAGCCGATCTACAAGGCAAGCTCCCGTGCGACCCTACTTGCTGCCCTAGTGGGCTGCATTGAAGGTCATGAATCCTTACACAAGGCTGGCTTTCTCCACAGAGACATCTCCATTAATAATCTCATGGTGAATGAGAATAAGGAGAATCCTTCTTGGCGAGCCTTCTTGATCGACCTTGACCTTGCTATAAGGGAGCACCGAAAAGGGGCTTCGGGGGCAATGGGAAAGACCGGTACTAGGGCATTTATGGCCATCGGTGTATTACTGGGGGAACAGCATTCTTTCATGCACGACCTTGAGTCATTCTTCTGGGTGCTCTTTTGGATATGTATTCACCACGACGGACCAGATCAAGGCAGGGTAATACCGCAATTTGACAAGTGGAACTACGTGGATATGGAGGAGTTAGCGAAGTTGAAATTGGGCACGGTTGCAAAGGAGACGATTTTCGTGAAGACAATCACCGATAATTTCACGGCATATTTCGAATCCTTCATCCCATTGATGAAAAGCCTGCGGAAGATCATTTTCCCATGGGACAAGCCGTGGGAACGAGAAGACGAAAGGCTTTACGCTAGAATGAGAGGTATTCTTTGCAAAGCGTGCGATGACTTCAGGACGGTGGGAGCCAGGGAGGGCCGAGATCGACAGGGTTCTGGGTCCAACACAAAATCATCTCGCTCAGACGGTACCCTCGATTTATTGCTCACGGGAATAGATTTTAGTGTATGAAGGACCGCGTTTCGATTGGCTGGTTTGGACACTCTAGGCCTAGGCCACTTGACCGCAGATTTTGTAAGTAGATTACGCACACTTGTAGGCAATGCTCGCAACACGTCCGCGCAATTTCAAAAAGCGAGGATGAAAATTTGAAACAACAGCCAACATAGAGCGAAATGCTCCTCCTTGGGCCACGGGGTGTCTAAGGATCACCATAATTATCCCAGCGTTGGTCCTTCATCAGTGGTGGCCGGGCCGCAAAGTAGTCACAGCCACTTGCCATGACATTATGTTCAGGCAAACGAAGCCACTAGATATCTGATGTTGGCGGCAACGGTGGGGTTTGTCTCGGGGATGAGTGTATGTTGCGTTCTCCGTACCTTCCTGAACAGCGGAACGACGAGCAAATGGCTAGGATACAGTCTCTCGGCCTACCTCCCCACCCCAACCCGCCATTTCACGCTTGCTGAGGTACTGACGTGACTTTCCAGAAAGGATGCCTGATAGAGGGCAATAAGTGGAACACGTCATCTTGTCTTATTGCGGCCCATCGTCACCAATTCGTCTCATTCTTACGCTATTCACGATTCGTTCTCTCAACATGCTTCCAGACGTTCTATCCATACCCCCGTCCACTATTGTAAATTAGGACATATGCAGGGATATGGAAAGTAGGAAAATGACGTGATCTTAAGTTTTCAAAGTCACTTTTTGATATAGTTTTAACTGTGGATTAAGATGAGGTATACAAGACGTAGCATGGACAGAGAAATCGAAAAAAAAAAAAAATTGCTACCCTGCAGGGCTCACACGAAAGACATCCCCTACCAGTGGATACAGGACTACTACTACTACCCCTGCCAGTGGCTCGCCCTTCCTCTCCAGGTCTTTAGCGCCGACACGACGTTGTGCTGATTTCGGTGTTCAGATCACACGGCCAACCAAAGTGCTCAAGTGCCCAAGTGCCCAAGTGCCTTAGCGCCTAAGTGCCCAAATGCCCCAAATGCCCCAAATGCCCCAAATGCCCCGGCTTCCAAAAGTTGCCCGATGCCCAGCAAGTATACTTCAGATCCTCATCTTGTCGCCAACCACAGAAATGCTGTTCAGTAGGCCACAGACAAAATCCTTCACAAGCCACAAAAGTACTGTACATATCCGACCTCATTCCCATTCATGACAGCCATTTGCAGCCTCAGACAAAAACAAGGGTATGTGGCTGGACGAAACTGGGATGGTCATCCCATCTGCAGAGAGAGTGGTTTGACAGTTCGAAGATTGTGTAGTGGTAACGACGCCATGGCCTTTGCACCTGCTGCAGATGAAATCCCCTCGCATGCCCTCGCCGTGGCAGCTGGGACACTCGGTGGTGCTCATATCTGGAGCTGCCTCAAATCTGCGATGATATTAGCATATTCGTTCTAAGTAGTTAATAAACCTGGAGCCGTTACCAAGGCTTAGGATCGTTGAATGGTCGATGTTCGTGGACAGGGTTAAGGCGCGCAAGATTCGTCCTTGGGCATGAAGCAATTTAAGGCTGTGAAGAAGTACCCCGCTATGACGTGGAGGGGTTCTGGTGTGATTTAAATGCATTTAAGGGCGGGCCTAGTATGAGATGATTCATCCAAAAGCTGGCCCTTTGCGAATTATCACGTGAATGTCACCTGGTGCTCCCCCGCTCAACATTCGGCCAATATGCCCCATTGTTGAAGCAACTTAAGTATACTTTTATAGCATTTCTCATGGCTTCCTCAATATCGACGAGCAACCCGGTGAAGTTCTTCGAAGAACATGGATACTTCTACGATGAGGATCCGACTATCGGAAACCTAGTTACTCAGCTAGAAACGCGCGGTATTGCTGAAAGCCGTGAGGGTCTGCATGCGGCTATACCTATACTTCTGGCAAACTCGGTTCGCGAAAGAGTTTACTTAACCCCGACCTGATTTCTTTTCTAACGTATTCCAGAATGTTCGACCAATTCTCGAGCCGTACCTCAGCCGACCAGACGTTCGATTGTGCATTACGTTAGGCGACGACCCGGATCACCCTTTCGTCTTTTCGTTAGACGCTGGGCAGAAAGATTTCATTATCCTGCATATGTGGAGTCCTGGATCAGAAGCAGAGCTATACCATGGCTCCCACCTGAACCCTCCAGGATTACCGCGTTTGAAAGCTGCGCGAGCATCGAATGGATTGCTGGAGCCGGCTAGCGCAGTGTTGAAGAAGAGAAATTACTCTCCCGTTGCTATTGAAATGAAGCACGGTGGCGTGTGAGCTTCCATTTCTTCAATTTCCAATGTAATGGTCTAACGCAGCCTAGAGCAATCCTAGATAGGCGACTTTGTTTTCGAATTATGAAGGGTTCTACCATTACTTATGACCTTCATTTAAATGCCGCCGAAGATACAGCATCATAGCATTGAAGTTACTAAAATACCCGACTGTACCACAAACGAGTCCAAAGACCAATATGCGACGAACATCAATCAGAAACTGTTGATTTGCTCCTGGCTCCGGTGGATGCCATCAACCCCGAGACATACTTCCCGCCCACCGGTAGGAATAGATTGCAAAGCCGAGGGCCTAGCCGCGTAGCTGGGAGCGGGGAATGGTTGCAATGAGAAAGACTGCCATTGTGCATCTAGCAGAGATAGGTTGTATATAGGAGCAAGATCTGCAGTTGTATCAATGTTGACAGACATTGGGGGGTGGCCAGAGCTGATTGGCTGTGAGGGCGATAGCCCAGACATGCAATCTACAGGCGTGTTTTTCCAAGTCGCGATTGACTGACCAGCGGTTCCTATTGCTGGTTGCGTCTGAGGATTCCTACCAAGAAAATCGCTCGACATACCGTCTCTTTTTAGTGAGGCTGAGTGATTCCCATGGTAACACATCCTGGCTTTGCTCGTTGAATCCAGCTCTCTTTTTATATCTTTGCGCAATGCTTTGATCCTTTTTTTCCTCTGTCTTTGTCGTACCGGATCTGCTGAAGCGCATTTGTGGGTCATACATTTCTTTGCGTGAGTGAAGAGCGCACCACAGGATTGACAGCATTCATGGAGTTCGAAATCTACTCGTTCGTTAGTAGTTGTCGATGAATCAAGGAAATGGCTCCGCACGTAGGGCATAATGTCGCTCAAGATCCTGTTTTCTTGAGAATGTGGGTGGTTCCTCTTGGCAGTCTTCATGCGGACATTCCAGTTCTGGTTTCTGTTCTACTCTGGTGCTGTTATCGATGAACACAGACGGCGCTGAAGCATCTCCTTCTGCCGACCGCAGTGACTTGACGCGTTGACTTGCACGACTGACTTCCTGACAATTCTCGTCGATGCTCTGGCAATGGTTCGGCTCTACACCATGATGCGAGACCAGATCCTGTAGTCTAGAAATAAATGTTGCAATTTCCAAAACCAAAGGAGGATCACTACGCAGGGCATCTTGCGCTCGCGCAAGCACGTCTCTGATTTCGCACTGGAATTCACGTCAGGCCGTGATCTGATCATTTACCGCCTCGTCATACTGCACCTGATATAATCCAATATGTTCAGCTAAACCTTCGCGATGAGGAAATTGGGCTGAGCACACAAGGCATTGAGTGATATCGTGATTCATTTTGCGGATTGATTTCTTGAATGAATCTTCTTGAAAGATGGACGGCTCAAGTCTGGGGTGGGAGCCCCGCCTTTGGGCACCTGAGCACCTGGGCACCTGAGCACCTTAGAAGCACGTGAGACACCTGAGCACCCGGGCACCCGGACACATTGGCACATCGCGCAGCTATCAAGACGCCAATTGGAGCAACTTCGTCTCTCCTACTCGAACAACCGACGTATCACATCATCTCGCAGCGGAACGTTCTAAATTTGCTTATCGAACTGGAACATGTGTTGGTAAGGCTGGCATCTTTTAGACTTCTCAAATTCAGAGTCTGGCTCATTTGTCAGTATCTATCGCAAATGGCGTGGACAGGGTTGCTCACGCAAGGCATAATGTCTCAGGAGGTCTTACTTTCTAGAGACCGACGCTTTGCAGTCTTCATGTGGACCCCTAGGCCATGTTGGCGCTTTTCTGAGCCGCTATCGGCAAGCTTCAATAAACCTGCAGCTTGATCTACTTCTTTTAACAGCGAAGGGGTCTTAGCTTGTCGACGTTCGCCATTCGTGCTCTGCTGATGTATACCGTCTTGGATCTTCACGGATTTGTTTGGTAGTATATCATGGTGCAAGACTAGGTTACGGAGCCGAGACAGTAAATCTGCCAAGGTTACGATCGCCGCCCGATATAACATCTTGCATTTGCTCAAAAACGCATATGGTTGTGCTCTGATTGTCCCGTTAGACTATGATCGGATTGTGTTATGCGTCACCATACCTGAAACTCTTGAACATGTACTGCTAAAGTTTGATCATTTTGGAAGTGGCGTAGGCACACAAGGCACTGGACACATTCGGAAGCCATCTGCATGTTCTCATGTTGCTTTCGGTGCCCCGGTGCCCCGGTGCCCAGGTGCCCAAGTGCCCAAGTGCCCAAGCGCATGTGTGGGGTGCCTCAGGCACTCAATGACGGCTCCTCCACATTTTCTCCGGCGGCGACGACGCGGCGTAGCTAGGTGGCGTATTACGTGGGGGCATGACGATTTCACTAATTCATGTCTTATCGAAAGCCTGTATATCAAAGTCTCAGCCATGCATGGATTTAACAAATCCATCACAGTCGACTTGGATACGGCTTGCAGGAGCAGCTGCATTTGCAACGACCTGTGTTGGTTCACCGATATTGACCTTGCCAGATGTACTAAACCTTGGAATGCGACAAGACGGCTGAGGGAACACTACGCGAACTTTTGGCTCTGTGTTGCTGATCAAAATGTGCCGTTCATGCGTGGATGTAACTTCCATGGTGATGTGACTTGCAGGGGAGCTGTTGGCTTGAGCATCGAAAAAGAGTCAATTTGGCATCGGTTCGGCGAAGTTCGTATTGCAAACAGTTTGGTTCAATTTAGCTGCGTGTATTGCCCAGGGGTGCGAAAGTATCGCTATGTTCCCGTAGGAGAGAAGGACGGAACGAATTGTACACAGAAAATGGCTCGAACGCCTATATAAAGCCTACCTCTGGCAGAGCAGAATCTGTTTGTTTACCATATTGAACCGTGCCACTGAACAACAGAACCCCAAAGACTTAAACCATAAACCCATTTCAAAGAATTCCTTTGTTTTAATACGTAACAAGATGCCCCAACCCTTTTCCAACCAGGTGCCAACCGCTCCCGAAACGCGCCCTGCCACTCTTGTCTCCCAAGACGAGGCGCAGGACGAAGGTTTGTGGATGAAAGGGATGAGAAAATCAGGTCACAAGAAAGACTCCTCTAGGTAAGCTATAATCGGCTGTAGCAAAGTATCAGACTTAGAACATGCTGATCAGAGGAAATCAGTGTTCTTTCAACTCCACCCCATCATGGGCATGGCATTCCCTCCAATAAACCGTTGGCCGCAGCTCCATCGGGTGTTGCCCCTTCTCACAAAATATCCACGACTGGAAACTTCAAGGAAGCTCCTGCTCAGTTGGCATCTGGTATTCATGAACTTGACATTGGCAGTGGACAGATCTATAAACCCCATACTAATGCCAACCCTAATCTGGGAGACTTGAGTCCTGGACAGTGCAGTGGGCCGTACGCCAACACGTCCACATCTCCATTAGGAATTTGGGATATTAGTAAGGACGTGCCCGCAAGTTCTGTCCTTAAGAAGTGGATTAAGGAGGATTTACTAAAGTTTAGAATTCACGAGGGTATAGACGCAAACCACGGCCTTTCGCCGTTCAACGAGAATGTTCGTGAATGTCACACAGCAAAAACAGTATCTAGTAAGAGAAAGTCTGATGATGGTATCCATGACTCTACCGAGAGCTACGGCGGCATAAACGTTACATTTGGTCTTCCTCCATGGATTGAAACTAAGTTCAGCGAGACAGGAGAAACGTCGGAAAAGAACAGCAATCAGTACCATTTTAGCGCACTATTCGTCCAAGTTTCTAGCCTTTCTCCAACTCCACCCCGCAACGATACGGATTGCAAAGCTTTGCGGTCTGTCTCGTTGAGTGCTGTTGGTACCCCCACGGTGGCAGAATCCCGCACTCTACCTCTTGCAGAGACCAAGGATACTGCAGCAACTGGGGACACTGACATCGACTCCCCCTGCTCCCGCAAGATTCCTAGCGCCTCTGAACGGCCGGAGTCTTCATTTGCGCTGCGGGATGTATCGGTGATTCCTTGGACTGACTGTTACCCCGACGATCCCGATAAGGCTAGAGAACTTGCAACAAGTACCGGTGTTCCTGGACTCCAAATCTATTCTGTGGATGTTTTTTACACATGCTACTTCAGACACGCAAGTTCTCGGTGAAGTCGATGCTACTCAAGATAGTCACAACTTCAGGGTCGAAATGGAACCCCAACCCAATGATTCCGTAAGGGCATCGAGCGTGACTGACTCGGAGCGTGCTGATGAGTCTGATTGGGTAAAAGTGGAAATAGAGACAGAAAATCCGGACCAAACGGACAATGTATAAGGACAGTTGTGGTGTCCGTCATCAGTATAAGGGCACTATCTATTAAATCGCGACATCTCATTTCGTATGACTTTATTTTGTTAGAAATCTTCTAGCATCCACTCATTTAATTGAATATATATACCAGTATTTCCCCTCGATAATATGGTCTACGACGCGAGATGCACTCTGTGTAGTTAATAATCAAGAAACACAAGCGAGGATAATATTGCTAATGAGAAGCACCATAAACTTATCTCACAGGCCGCATGGCCGCATGAGCGGAGATTTAGAGGCATGACGAGGCATTGGTAGCAGAGGTACGTAGTACGTGAGGTCGAGTTTAAACGGGTATATAAAGAGGTCGCCCCCCCCATGACGCTGCGTAAAACTTTTTGACCTTAACTTTATCATTCCTCACAATTCGCTGCCTTTGACTTGTAAGAGACGCGGACAGCCATAGCCTAACTTCACGTGCTTCCACACCTCAAACCCCATCAGCTTTTTAGGACGCTACACCGACATGATGGCACAAACTGCGAGAGCCTGTTCCTTTCTTGATCGCCCGTGGCCTTTGAATGACGTGATATCGATCCCGTGCGATTCCGAGTCTGAAACAGATAGTGACGCCGAAGTGATAGTATCTCTGCGATTGTGGCGTCCATGCTTAACGTCGGACACGGTCCAACAGAAGATATCAGTGAGCAATTGCAAACCCAACTTCAAGGTACTGTAATGGCAAACTCGAGCCTTGAGAGCTCAACCCAGGATCTTTGCTTACCGGGGGAGCAAGAGAGTTCTGATTCATCAGCCTTAAACTCTCCGAGAGGTATGATTTTCGTCTTAAGAGCTCTCGATAGCCCGGGGACCGCCACTGACTCTAATGAGTTGGTGTCTCCGGTAATACAATAACATAATGATGGCGTAAACTCGGTATTGCTTACATTTATACGAAGACCTGGTGTCGTCTCGCTGGCCTCCGAGCGTCGGTCAGTGCAGTCCGCGCATATATTGGCTCCAAGGGATGAAGCACTGTAAGAGGAGAATGCAGAACCTTCTTGCCAGCCCTGCCTTGCATCCACGACCATCCCCGTCCAGAATTCTCAATCGCAGAATTGCATTGTCGTGTCGTCAAACCAGTGCAGCCAGATTCATAGCGTCAATGCTGACCACGGCCACGTTAAAGACATGGTTTCGCGGAGCGACGACGAATTGCATAGAGTAGCTCGACCCGCCTCGGCCCAAGCACCTCCGTCGGTCGAGGAGGTTTGATGGAGGGTGTTCAGGAACACCAAGCAGCAGATAATATTCTGCCCATGGACTCTCGCCTTAGCTCGTCGCCAACTGGTCAAGGATGGGATGAAGAGTACCAGACAACTGGACTCCACTATTGAGACCTGCGATCGCGGCACCTAGCACCTTGAATTGAGCACCTTCCTCTAAGTTCCGTGTAGCGCCCGCCTCGGCCCAAGCACCTCCGTCGGTCGAGGAGCTTACAAGCCGTAGGTAAGCATCAGTATTAAATGTATATATACATATATATATGCAGGTTTAATTTAGCGGGTTTTCACCCTGGCCGAGGTGCTCAGTAAAATTCGAGTGCTATTTTGTTCAACAAATGACTCGGGAACCCCTGTCTTGGCTCGCTCCGGACTCATCGGTGGCCTCCGCTGACGAGGAAGACACCATCGTGAGGCGCTTTGCCATATGGAGGGATCCATTGCAGCCGGGCTACAATGTCCTGTCAGATGAGGAGCGACGAGAATTCTATGCTCAAATGACTTTTAATGATCACTTTCAGCAACTCACCCTTCTTGACCTGCACATCTCCTCTCCAGATATTGCTGTATCCTACATGCATTGGGCTTCTTGGAAGATCCATATTCGCTTTAATAACCTTCATAAGCCGCACGAAACACGTTGGGAAGAGGTGGAGGAGAAGACGAAGAAGAAGAAGAAGATATACCTAGCGTGGCAAGATCACCGCCAGGAAGAGTACAGATGGACAACGTTTCTCCCTCACTGAGAGACTGCGCAGCTCCTTTGGATAACGAAGAATACTTGGGCAATGAGCCGCCGGAATTTTATACTTCTAGATCAGAGGACCAATGAGGTTCTCGCCGAATTTATTAGCGATAAGAATTTGCACATGGGTGGCGTGTTGAGGATAAAAACACGTGGGAAGGGATCCGATCACTGTGACCCCAAGATCCTTATGTCATTCTTGGCCGTGTATGAAACGCTGAGGAGGCGATCACATCGCACTATGTATACATCTTCCGAGGGCAACAAGATGAATCATTTTTGTTACCGAACACTTGAATTTCTGCTACGGCTTAAGGTATCTAAACGGAATTCACTTTATGCAACCACGCAAGGGTAGTTAGTATGCGCCAAAATTATTCGGAAATCATGACCGGTTCCAATCAAGCAGTCGTGAATCTACTCTTATATTTTAAATGGGATCAAATACCTTTAAGAGTTCTTTAGTATTGTTATCACTTAGATCGCTTTTGTTGAATACGGGCAAACTCGAGAATCCCGTGGCTCGAGAGACTGTCTTCTTAAAACGTACTTTCAAGGCTCTTGATTTCATGCACATGCATTAGCCATTACGTGCAAAATGCGTACGGGCCCTCTGTGGACGAGGTGGGTTTTATCTCGGTTTTTAGACTTCGCTGCTGAGGTCTGTGATCTGGGAACCTCAATCTAAGACCGCGCATCTATACAGCACGTAAATAACTGTTCAAACGCGTCCTAAACTGTGCACTACATTAATTTGGTGCAAAACATCGCGGAAATCCGTCTAACCACGCAGTTAAATCACCACCTTAAAATGCCTAAGAGAGGACCTCGTTCGGCCCATTCGCATCACATGCTCGACACACGCCTCCATGAACCAAGATCTGCCTCCTCGCAAGCGCTGGCCATCGCCTCAATGATGACGGATTCGGAAGAAGCAAGTGCAACGTCTTCTGATGCGGGAATTCCCACCCGTCTTGTGGCCTTCCGGTGCTTCGAACACACCTGGCACCGTCTCCGCTGGAAGCTCATCGGCCTCAGTGATTCATATCGTCGCACTTCAATACCCTTGGCCTCTGGCTTCACATTGAAAGACGCAGAGCGTAATTTTAAACTGGATTTTGAAGGATTTTATGCGTTAATTGAACAGGCTATTGTCAATTTACTACACATTTTCAGGGTCTCCGTGCAAAGGCAGAGAAGTAAACCAAAAATTGGTGGACTTCCGTTGAATGGATGGTCACGTCACTCTTACCATCACGACGTGTTGAACGCGCTGGATGAAAATGGTTCACTGCGCGCTACTCTAGGAACAGGAAGTGTGAATCAGGCGTTGTGGCAGGCGAAAGAATTGAGAAATAGATGGAAGGACCCGGGAGAGTCAGAGGAGGTGTCGTCGAGGATGTATGATATGCGATGGATTGTGATGGAAATAATGGGGGGGTTGGAAGCTGTGTATGCTATTGCTCTGAAGGAGGTTGAGATTCCGATGGGGAAGCAGCGCGAGCTTCGACAGGCAGGCGGGGGCGGTGAGTGTAACGGGGACCCTATGGATTGGGAAATAACAGGACAGTAGTTTAGTCCCGTAAGTATTGCTATTGAAGGTCGGCAAAGACTGTAGTAGTCCACTAGCATTCACTGTAACTTTCCCAATACATTTGGCAGTTCTCACATGAAAGAGTCCAGCAGGTAGTGGAGGACCACTGCGCACTGATTTAGTTGAGGTTTCAGAAGTACAATCTATTTTGACACCCCTTTCCCTCCTCGTTGTAAGAGAACTACAGGCTTTACACAGCATCGCGAACCACAGATATATGGGGACATCTAGGAGACCAATTTTAACTATCAAAGTACCAGACACTTTTGCATCGACCGTACCAATGCTAAGCCTATATATCTGCCTCAAGTATGGCCACGACCGCAGGCAGCCCTGCCCAATCTTCGAATGTCAACACATCTTTGATCACGCAAGCAGCGTACTCAGCAATGAGCGCTCGCAGGCTGCAGTCTTGCATGGCGCAGTCGTCATGCACAAAGCGAACTACCGATTCGAAATCGCGAACAAAGCCTGAGGCACTAATCACCCACTGTGAAAGCTCGCAGGCCAGCTGTGAGCAGGACCAGTCATTTCGTGTATTTGTTCTCAAATACAGCAATACAGCGCTATTGAATGTTCGAGTGCCTTCCAAGCTTTTCGTCTTCAGATGAAGTAAAGAGTGTGCACTTGTATGGGATTTGTAAGCCTGATAAGGAGATACTTGATGTGGAGGAAACGATATCGTACGGAAGCCGCGAGCCGTTCCTGGGGGTTGATCCTCCATCACAGAACACATTGACTTCTTCGCTTCAGTGGTGTTTGGCACGGACGACACTGCTTGCAGGGGTAGATTGGGGACTCCACTGAACAATGGGAGTGGCGTGCCAGCGCTTACTCACCCTGACGTTTTTTATTGCCTGGTCCCTGCCACCTTTGCTAGACTGCGGAACTCGAGCTTGAACGTACGCATCGATTGCGACACTGTCACATCTTCCTTTCACGCAAGTCCGACCACGTCGGCGGTCCGTCTTGATCTTCTGTTTGAGAAGCGATAAGATAACAGATATAAATCTCGATTTCCCAAGTCTAGAGGACCAATCTTCACCACCTATGACTTCGGCGCTGCACGCACATATTTCAAGCCCGAATCACTTGCAAAAGTCGGACAATCTGCGAGTAATTCCTTCTAGCCTTCTAGAGCTGACACGTCTCTGCGCACACAGGCGGCGAACCGGGCAACAAGGAGTCGCAAGCGCAATCATCCGCAAAGGACTTTTGTACAGCCCATACAAATTTAATGCTTCAACAAAAAACAAATCTCTTTCCCTAAAGTAAACAGCAAAAATACGGAACAACGGAGGACAGTATTTCCCTCACATGCACGCACAGACTCCACAGCAAAATCAGCTGCAGAGGTCATGCGAGCAATTCACGAACAACCCGATATACAAGTTCACAAGCTAGTTCTGAGCATGCATACCTTTCTTTCTGTTTCAAAACCCAGTGTCTTGACCTCACCAAGGAGCCTACGGGTTTACAGCATCTCCATCGCATGCAACAGTTCATTACCCAGGTCTGCCTTGAAGGCAGGTACATCAGTGAGTAAACCTCTCCAACCTTCCAGTCTTGAGACATCTTCGATCACACAAGCAGCAAACCCGGCAATGAGCAACCGCAAGCTACTATCGCGTGTGTCACATTCTTTGTATACGAACTGAACAAGCCTCTTGAAAACAGGGACAAACAGCGTGGCACGGATAACAAAGTGTGCAAGCCCAAGGGCTAACTGTGAGCATGCACAGTCCATAAGCGTAGGTATGGCGTATGTGTAAGCAAAGTGCCATATTCGACAATGGCTTAGGAATGCACTGACAATTGTAAGCATCGTCGCCGTACCATCAGTACCATTAGCCTGAAATTTGTGCTCATCAATCCTGTATTTCTTCAAAAATAGGGAAATACAGTGTTGCTGAGTCTCAGAGTGCTTTCCCAGGTCTTCGCCATCATCCGTGGTAGCACGCTTGCGCTTAGAGGACACCTTCGAACCCGAGTAGGTATCCAACGCCGTCGTTTTGGAAACAAGTGAGTAGGGGGATCTAGACTTTGACAATCTCTGCGCTGCACCAAATGGCGAGCTAGATCCCCCAGACCAGCAAAACCCGTTGCTCGTCGGTGGTGTCACAAACGGATTGTTGCTGGTGGTGTCACCCCCTCCAAAGTCCCCGGATAATCTGCTACCAGTAACTGCGACCGGCTTCGGCGGCGCCCCAAACATTCACTATGCACCAACAGCATTACCATAGAAATAGATGCCATGATACTCGTACGCTGCATGATCTCGCCGAAACTTGCACTCCACGACCTATCCTCGATGTGATATGGAGGGTGGTACAATTCCAACGAGGCCCAAACTTGATGTCGGAAGAATCACATTGTTGCTCGTAGCGAGTGAAAGTAATCTGTCTATCAAGGACATCGACCTGCTTTGCGAAGCCGTTCTCGACGACTTACGCACTGCACGATACAAAGCCTATTGCAGAATGTGAGTGGCGAGATGGGGGTTTAGATTTCATCACACGCTAATGTACAACAAGATATATCTGGACAGCAAGGCACTCTTAATCACGAACCGTCTGGAGGCGGATCATACCAGCTTCTTCGTTGGCGCGGACCGCCTCATTCCTCCCCCCCTCAAAACTCCCGTACATGGCCAACCTCCCATGCTGAACTGTTAGGAAGATAAGGAAACATGGTACATGAATAAACGCCCTTCGGGCTGAATTATACCAGTTACTAGTATGGTCCGGTATCTAGTGTTCATAATGGGTGCTAAGCTGCCGCCAGTCATCACCTGCTCTCGGCAATCTCCACCTTATTATTAATCCCCCTCTCTGAGTTGATCTTATTCCAAAAACCTCAGTTGGCCTCTCATGAGCAAATAGCATCATGCCCCGCACGATTCCATCCCTGAATAGTATATCCATTGAACACCTCTCGCGGATATGTTGCTTGTTTCTTCGGTCCCATCAATTCCTCTAATGCACTCTTCTCCTATAGTGTGAATACTGTCATCAGAATAATAGAGAATATTCGTCCATAGCTTCCCATTGCTCTGGCGGAGAAACACACTTGGATCTCTGACTTCGGTTACCTCACCCCACGGGTCACGACCAAGTTGGACTTTGATGCAAGTTCCCGCTAACCTAATCTCTTTTCTTTGCTTGTCATACAATTCAGGGCTCTGGAAGGATTCAAACAAACCAGGCTTCTGGTATCTAGTATCGCATGACCAGTCAAGTACCAGAAGTAGTAGAAATGCGTCAGCGTTCGGATGACGAGACAGCTTTTCAAGATCAGGACTAATAAGAGCAAGATCTTCGTTCGGAAGTCGCTCGGCTATTTGGTCTGGCCACGACTTTGGCTTAAATATCTTGCTCCAGATCCAAGCAGAGAAAATTTCGGCCTTAAAGAATTTCTCTTCGGGATTATCGAGCTTTTCGATCATCCGTTTTTTCTGCAATGGAGTTAGAAAGTGCGTAACATTACTAAATAGCTCCTGGGGAAGTCTATCAAGTGGCCCCAAAGCGGCTTCAGTGTGATCGGAGACTATCCATTTGTGGCGACGCTACAATAGTTTAGATAAACAATGGTGTCAGCTGGGAGAAACTATCAGCAGAAGTATCGTATTTATGGTGAGTTAGGCAATGATCCAATTCCGCCACTTGAAGCTTGGATCCTCAATCCACGATCGAAGACCAAATCGCATAGTTTTCTTGGTTCTTGGCCTCTTTGGTTTGCAGTTTCGAATACGTCATCAGGGCCGATAGCACAGTGGGGTGTGCGGCTCTGAATTAGAATCAATTGTTATCCAATAGCGGCATCGTGCAGAGCGATTAGTTTCCAATTCAGGATTTTGATTACTGGACTCCACTATTGAGACCTGCGATCGCGGCACCTAGCACCTTGAATTGAGCACCTTCCTCTAAGTTCCGTGTAGCGTATTTACTAAACGACGCTTACAAGCCGTAGGTAAGCATCAGTATTAAATGTATATATACATATATATATGCAGGTTTAATTTAGCGGGTTTTCACCCTGGCCGAGGTGCTCAGTAAAATTCGAGTGCTATTTTGTTCAACAAATGACTCGGGAACCCCTGTCTTGGCTCGCTCCGGACTCATCGGTGGCCTCCGCCGACGAGGCAGACACCCTCGTGAGGCGGTTTGCCCTATGGAGGGATCCATTGCAGCCGGGCTACAATGTCCTGTCAGATGAGGAGCGACGAGAATTCTATGCTCAAATGACTTTTAATGATCACTTTCAGCAACTCACCCTTCTTGACCTGCACACCTCCTCTCCAGATATTGCTGTATCCTACATGCATTGGGCTTCTTGGAAGATCCATATTCGCTTTAATAACCTTAATAAGCCACACGAAACACATTGGGAAGAGGTGGAGGAGCAGAAGAAGAAGAAGAAGAAGAAGAAGATATACTTAGCGAGGCAAGATCACCGCCAGGAAGAGTACAAATGGACAACGTTTCTCCCTCACGGAGAGTCTGCGGAGCTCCGTTGGATAACGAAGCATACACGGGGAATGAGCCGCCGGAATTTTACACTTCTAGACCAGAAGACCAATGAGGCTCTCGCCGAATTTATTAGCGATAAAAATTTGCACATGGGTGGCGTGTTGAGGATAAAGATACGTGAGAATGGATTCGGATTCGATCACTGTGGCCCTAAGATTCTTATGTCATTCTTGGTCGTATATGAAACGCTGAGGAGGCGATCCCATCGCACTATGTATAGATCTTCAAAGGGCAACACGATGCATCAATTCTGTTACCGAACACTTGAATTTCTGCTACGGCTTAAGGTATCTAAACGGAGTTCGCTTTATGCAACCACGCAAGAGTAGTTAGTATGCGCTAATATTATGGGGAAATCATGATCGGTTCCAATTAAGCAGTCTGAATCTAATCTTATATTTTAAATGGGATCAAATACCTCTGAGAGTTCTTTAGCATCGTTATCATTAGGTCGCCTTTGTTGAATACGGGCAAACTCGAGAATGCCGCCCCTCGAGAGGCTGTCGTCTTAAAACGTACTTTCAATGTTCTTGATTTCATACACATGCATTAGCCATTACGTTCAAAAGGCGTACGGGTCCTTTGTGGACGAGGCGGGTTTTATCTCGGTTTTTAGACTTCGCTGCTGAGGTCTGTGATCTGGGAACCTCAATCTAAAACCGTGCATCTATGCAGCACGTAAATAACTGTTCAAACGCGTCCTAAACTGTGCTCTCATTAATTTGGTGCAAAGCATCACGGAAATTTATCTAACCTCGCAGTTAAGTCACCACCTCAAAATGCCTAAGAGAGGACCTCGTTCGGCCCCTTCGCATCACATGTTCGACACACGCCTCCATGAACAAAGATCTGCCTCGTCGCAAGCGCTGCCCATCGCCTCAATGATGACGGCAACGGAAGAAGCAAGCACGGCGTACTCTGATGCAGGAACTCCTACCCGTCTTCAGGCCTTCCGCTGCTTTGAACAAACCTGGCACCGTCTCCGCTGGAAGCTCATCGGCCTCAGTGATTCATATCGTCGCACTTCAATACCCTTGGCCTCTGGCTTCACATTGAAAGACGCAGAGCGTAATTTTAAACTGGATTTTGAAGGATTTTATGCGTTAATTGAACAGGCTATTGTCAATTTACTACACATTTTCAGGGTCTCCGTGCAAAGGCAGAGAAGTAAACCAAAAATTGGTGGACTTCCGTTGAATGGATGGTCACGTCACTCTTACCATCACGACGTGTTGAACGCGCTGGATGAAAATGGTTCACTGCGCGCTACTCTAGGAACAGGAAGTGTGAATCAGGCGTTGTGGCAGGCGAAAGAATTGAGAAATAGATGGAAGGACCCGGGAGAGTCAGAGGAGGTGTCGTCGAGGATGTATGATATGCGATGGATTGTGATGGAAATAATGGGGGGGTTGGAAGCTGTGTATGCTATTGCTCTGAAGGAGGTTGAGATTCCGATGGGGAAGCAGCGCGAGATTGGACAGGCAGGCGGGGGCCACACATTTTCAGGGTCTCCGTGCAAAGGCAGAGAAGTAAACCAAAAATTGGTGGACTTCCGTTGAATGGATGGTCACGTCACTCTTACCATCACGACGTGTTGAACGCGCTGGATGAAAATGGTTCACTGCGCGCTACTCTAGGAACAGGAAGTGTGAATCAGGCGTTGTGGCAGGCGAAAGAATTGAGAAATAGATGGAAGGACCCGGGAGAGTCAGAGGAGGTGTTGTCGATGATGTGTGATGTGCGATGGATTGTGATGGAAATAATGGGGGGGTTGGAAGCTGTGTATGCTATTGCTCTGAAGGAGGTTGAGATTCCGATGGGGAAGCAGCGCGAGATTGGACAGGCAGGCGGGGGCCGTGAGTGTAACGGGGACCCTATGGATTGGGAAATAACAGGACAGTAGTTTAGTCCCGTAAGTATTGCTATTGAAGGTCGGCAAAGACTGTAGTAGTCCACTAGCATTCACTGTAACTTTCCCAATACATTTGGCAGTTCTCACATGAAAGAGTCCAGCAGGTAGTGGAGGACCACTGCGCACTGATTTAGTTGAGGTTTCAGAAGTACAATCTATTTTGACACCCCTTTCCCTCCTCGTTGTAAGAGAACTACAGACTTTACACAGCATCGCGAACCACAGATATATGGGGACATCTAGGAGACCAATTTTAACTATCAAAGTACCAGACACTTTTGCATCGACCGTACCAATGCTAAGCCTATATATCTGCCTCAAGTATGGCCACGACCGCAGGCAGCCCTGCCCAATCTTCGAATGTCAACACATCTTTGATCACGCAAGCAGCGTACTCAGCAATGAGCGCTCGCAGGCTGCAGTCTTGCATGGCGCAGTCGTCATGCACAAAGCGAACTACCGATTCGAAATCGCGAACAAAGCCTGAGGCACTAATCACCCACTGTGAAAGCTCGCAGGCCAGCTGTGAGCAGGACCAGTCATTTCGTGTATTTGTTCTCAAATACAGCAATACAGCGCTATTGAATGTTCGAGTGCCTTCCAAGCTTTTCGTCTTCAGATGAAGTAAAGAGTGTGCACTTGTATGGGATTTGTAAGCCTGATAAGGAGATACTTGATGTGGAGGAAACGATATCGTACGGAAGCCGCGAGCCGTTCCTGGGGGTTGATCCTCCATCACAGAACACATTGACTTCTTCGCTTCAGTGGTGTTTGGCACGGACGACACTGCTTGCAGGGGTAGATTGGGGACTCCACTGAACAATGGGAGTGGCGTGCCAGCGCTTACTCACCCTGACGTTTTTTATTGCCTGGTCCCTGCCACCTTTGCTAGACTGCGGAACTCGAGCTTGAACGTACGCATCGATTGCGACACTGTCACATCTTCCTTTCACGCAAGTCCGACCACGTCGGCGGTCCGTCTTGATCTTCTGTTTGAGAAGCGATAAGATAACAGATATAAATCTCGATTTCCCAAGTCTAGAGGACCAATCTTCACCACCTATGACTTCGGCGCTGCACGCACATATTTCAAGCCCGAATCACTTGCAAAAGTCGGACAATCTGCGAGTAATTCCTTCTAGCCTTCTAGAGCTGACACGTCTCTGCGCACACAGGCGGCGAACCGGGCAACAAGGAGTCGCAAGCGCAATCATCCGCAAAGGACTTTTGTACAGCCCATACAAATTTAATGCTTCAACAAAAAACAAATCTCTTTCCCTAAAGTAAACAGCAAAAATACGGAACAACGGAGGACAGTATTTCCCTCACATGCACGCACAGACTCCACAGCAAAATCAGCTGCAGAGGTCATGCGAGCAATTCACGAACAACCCGATATACAAGTTCACAAGCTAGTTCTGAGCATGCATACCTTTCTTTCTGTTTCAAAACCCAGTGTCTTGACCTCACCAAGGAGCCTACGGGTTTACAGCATCTCCATCGCATGCAACAGTTCATTACCCAGGTCTGCCTTGAAGGCAGGTATATCAGTGAGTAAACCTCTCTAACCTTCTAGTCTTGAGACATCTTCGATCACACAAGCAGCAAACCCGGCAATGAGCAACCGCAAGCTACTATCGCGTGTGTCACATTCTTTGTATACGAACTGAACAAGCCTCTTGAAAACAGGGACAAACAGCGTGGCACGGATAACAAAGTGTGCAAGCCCAAGGGCTAACTGTGAACATGCATAGTCCATAGGCGTAGGTATGGCGTATGTGTAAGCAAAGTGCCACATTCGACAATGGCTTAGGAATGCACTGACAATTGTAGGCATCGTCGCCGTACCATCAGTACCATTAGCCTGAAATTTGTGCTCATCAATCCTGTATTTCTTCAAAAATAGGGAAATACAGTGTTGCTGAGTCTCAGAGTGCTTTCCCAGGTCTTCGCCATCATCCGTGGTAGCACGCTTGCGCTTAGAGGACACCTTCGAACCCGAGTAGGTATCCAACGCCGTCGTTTTGGAAACAAGTGAGTAGGGGGATCTAGACTTTGACAATCTCTGCGCTGCACCAAATGGCGAGCTAGATCCCCCAGACCAGCAAAACCCGTTGCTCGTCGGTGGTGTCACAAACGGATTGTTGCTGGTGGTGTCACCCCCTCCAAAGTCCCCGGATAATCTGCTACCAGTAACTGCGACCGGCTTCGGCGGCGCCCCAAACATTCACTATGCACCAACAGCATTACCATAGAAATAGATGCCATGATACTCGTACGCTGCATGATCTCGCCGAAACTTGCACTCCACGACCTATCCTCGATGTGATATGGAGGGTGGTACAATTCCAACGAGGCCCAAACTTGATGTCGGAAGAATCACATTGTTGCTCGTAGCGAGTGAAAGTAATCTGTTACCTGTTTTATGGCGTCCTTTTGTTCATCTTGATTAAACCTAGCCGCCGTGTCTGCCATTTCAGTAAGCTGAACGCATGAACCACTAAGCTTGGGCGGGAACGTCTGCTGGACTTGGGTAGCCAGCATGCTCATAGCTGTTTTGTCAACTCCGGAGGATCTGCGACTAATGGCAATAAAACATATTAGTTTTCAGTCATGCAACATGCTTTGGATATTCATACACAATCGTATCGGCGTAGCTAGAGTACACCAAGAGGAATAAAGGCGAAGGGCCTGCAAGCCTTTCCCATTGCCTTCCCATCCGCCTGCGCTCTCGGACTATGCTGGTCAACTGTTTTGTATCAGAGATTCCTTGCGCTTTCTTGTAGAGCTCGATCACGACAGTCGCATCCCCATAGCCAGCTTGGCGTGGTGATCCTGTTTCTCTTTCGCTTTGAATAATATTTTCGATAAAGTCAGACAGCCGCATAAGTTGGACAAATGCCAGTCGCCGCAGGAGGTAGTTGCTTTGTCTCCCAGTGAGATACTTATCCACGTCTTGGAAGGCAGTGATCAATTGAGGATTTGTGCTAGCAATCTCACATGTCCGAGGGGTTGTCTTAGCGAGCAACGAAATCCATTCTGCGACAACGCTTTGGAAATTGTCCGCAAAGAAAGTGAATGGATCGCGGACCATAAGCCTGTCTGGAGGTACGACTTTCATCCTCTTCTTGTTCTTGTTTTTCTGCTTTCTCTTCGTCAACCTCTTCGGGACATTCAAGG